>JADGJK010000134.1:0-53062 GCA_027600645.1 Nowakowskiella sp. JEL0407 | reverse complement strand
AAATATAAAAAATAAAACCTTTGTTGCGCCTAAATTTTTTTGGCCCAAAAAAAATAAAAATCCGGGTGTACCCTAAAAAAATTGGCCCCCCCCCCCCCCCTTATATTTAACAGAATGTACAAAAAATAGCTACGCTTGCCAAATTTATATTCGTGGTATTTTTTACACAAGGAGTTTCATAGTTTATATTTATATTCATGTATTCTTGCAGACTCAAAAAACACTCGATATGATTTGGTCTTCAGCGGAGTAGCACCAACTTTCGAATTAGCTCAACTGGAAGCGTCTTACATTTCGTACAGATCTTTACTAGAACGCTGTGATCCATGATCTCCAATAATCCTATTGTGCATTTGCGAGATTGATTTATGGTATCAATGTATTGCTTCACTTTTAGCGATTTCAAACATTAAATGTTTGCAATAGATTGTCAGATTCCTCCACCGAGTTATGATTTTCGCAGGTTTGAGGACATTCATGGCGAAATGTTTGTCTGTGAACGTGAAATGGCAGGCCTGAAATTTAGAGTTAGTTGAATCATTGCAGTATTATCATATACACTTATCTTGGTTTTTTTAAAACACAGAGTTATAGAAGACATCCTACAAAAGAATCTGCTCAAGAAAACGCCGCATCAATAGAGTATAATTCATTGATTGTAAAATCGTGGCTAGGATTGAACGAATATCTCATACTTCAAAAACCAATTCCCCTTATGGACCCACGATTACCAGAACCCTTGCGACTTCAACAACAACAAGAAAAACAAAAAAAGAATGAAGATGAGTTAGCAGTTCTCAGACAATCGCCGCTTCTTAATTTAGTAAATCAGAATTATCAAAGTGATCCGAACTGAAAGGTTAGAAAAGAAGATGCAGTTGCGTTGCAGAAATCGTTCGATTTTATAACTGGAATTTTCCGTGCAAAATTACATAAGCTTGAAATGCAACAAAGAATGAGATTGCAACATCCACAGATACCGTCGACAAAACTATTTTACTACAAATCAGAATTCATTCGCTCAACAATGTTGGGTCTGGAGGAACTTCAACAATTTCAACTTGATTACCCAAAATACACCGTCACGATTGACAGCTCGTTGATTCTGGTTTGCAATCTTTTCTGTGGTAACGTTTCAATGGGAAAAAGAAACTTTTGTTACTTTCGACACTTACCTGGATAAAGAGGATGCGTTTGAAGCAGCAGCAAAAATGATGCTAGGGGCTTTTACAATGGATGAGGAAGAGGTTAAGAGTAGAATGAGTGTCTAACAAAGACGTGATGAGAAGTCGAGAGATTATGTCACTGGTTTATTAAAGGGGTTGATTAAAAATGGATGGGTGAAAATCGCTGCTGAAAACTAACAATCAACAAATATCAAAAGTGAGGAGGAAGTTGAAACAAACGTGAGAAAAAGTTCATTATGTTTCTCGACTTTTTTTTTTATCATTTCTATTTTTTATCATCATTACTTATCAAAATTAAACGATTTTATTACAATTAAAAATTAGATTTAATTGAATTACATTTATTAATAAAGGTACAAGAATATTCAATTTCAATCGTATAAATAATTATTCGCAAAATCAATAATTCACTCCAAATAGAGAATTTAAATCCTCTCGAGATGCAAAAATTATCAACTCGTTATAATGGATATACCGACGATAAAAAGTCCACTCCAGAGATCAAGTCGTTATGCGACCTCAGTGTGTTTTGCGAGCGTTGGAATATTTTGTGGTCCAACGCACCACTTTAGCAATTCGAGACACTGCTACTGTTTACAAGAAATTCCAAACAACAAATAAAGATAATGTCTTGAAGAAGAGGTGTCATATATTTTTTTTCTAAAAAAATAATTCTCACAAAAAAACAACGAAGCTTCGCATTAAAAATAAAATCTTGACATCATTTTTCAAAGAGAATCAAATAACTGCTTCATCGTAGACCCTAATTGCGCAGGTGACGGTGTAACGACAACTCCGGCCGCTTCTAAAGCCTGAACTTTATCTTCAGCTTTTCCCTTTCCGCCGGCAATAATAGCTCCAGCGTGACCCATACGACGACCGGGTGGAGCCGTGCGACCGGCAATGAACGATACAACGTGTTTTGGAACGTCTCGACTTAGATTGTATCGTTTTAAAAATTCGGCTGCTTCTTCTTCGGCTGATCCTCCGATTTCACCAATAAGTATAATTCCTAAATGTTACAGATAAGAGTAAAAAGGAAATTAAATTAAGTGAATGCTGGTTATCCTTGGTTGTGATTGATTTGATGTGATACCTTCGGTTGCATCATCTTCGAGGAAAACTTTCAAGGCATCAATGAAATTAGTTCCATTAAACGGATCTCCACCAATTCCAATACACAAAGTTTGTCCCAATCCAGCTTCAGTCGTCTGATTTACTGCTTCGTACGTTAACGTTCCAGATCGAGATACGATTCCTAATTTTTGAGAGAAAGACAGAAGAAGAAGATATGAATTTAGCAAGAGTTGTTGCAGATTAATGTACGGAAACACAATACCAATTTTTCCTGCTCGGTGAATATGTCCAGGCATAATTCCAATCTTACATTCACCAGGTTTAATAATTCCCGGACAATTCGGACCAATTAATCTACTCTTTGATTGTGCCAATAATGCCTTTTTAGCCTAAACCCAAAAAAATAATCAATATCATCAAAACAAAAATAGACATTTCTCTTTTGAAACTTACTCGAACCATATCCTGGGCCGGAATTCCTTCGGTAATTGCAACAATCAATGGAATTTCAGCTTCGATAGCTTCTAAAATCGCTGCACCGGCTGCTGGTGGTGGAACGTAAAGTACTGAAACGTCCGGTTTTACTTGATTAACGGCCTGGAACAATAAGATTCAAAATCATTCTTAATAAAAATGAAGTTTTCACATACATCTTGGACACTGGCGAATACAGGTAACCCTAAATGTAACGATCCAGCTTTTTTTGGCGATACACCACCAACCATTTTCGTTCCGTATGCGATTGCTTGTTCAGAATGGAATGTTCCCTATTTCAGCAATTCGACGGGAAGTGAATAAAAATTCAATGAGATATATCTAATTCATTGGAGGAGAAACTGATAACTGACTTGCTTTCCAGTAAACCCTTGACAGATAACTTTAGTGTCTTTGTTGATCATTAAATTCTTGTAGGTGGCATCGTAACCGACAGAAGAGAATAATCTTCGGGAAACTATAAGTATGATGTTTAAAGATTAGATATAGATGTTTGTAATGTTGAAATTGCTCAATACCCGAAAGTTGTCGTAAGGAGGATCGAAACATTTGTGTTGTCAAGATTTCTTGATTCCTGATCTCATTTGAATTCCATGATAATGTAATATTATTGATAAACTATAGATCAGCTATAGATCTATTAATCGATAAAAAATACTTTATTCATGCCAGTTTTCTGACTGATAAATCATATACAACCTAGTTAACAATTAACGCAATCCACGAAAGAAATGGTGGATTGATATTAGAACTTACTTCTTCAATCTTTTTAATATCATACTTGATACTATCAAATCTAAAATCAAACAGATTTAATGAAAAACCTCAAATCTATAGTAAAAATTCAGAGATCGTTAACCTTTTCCGCAAAGAATCGTTCTTCAAGTTCATCATTTGTAATCCAGAATACAAATCGCTGCAGTAAACAAAGTAAATTCGAATCAATGCTTTCCTAATATGTTGAACATACCCGGTAAACTTTGCAATACGTTTTGGTCTATCAAAATCACCGCGAATCACACTGCTCACGGCCAACCTGGACTATCGTAGATGAGAATAATCAGTTTCGATTCACATAAATAAAGATCATGTGTATTTACTAATTCAGAACTCATTGAAACGTATCCATGCAACAAATCTTCGATGTTCAAATGAAACTGCAATACATCACCCTTCAAGCTAACGGGAACTATGTGGAATTTAAACATTCAGTGAATCTATGAATAGAAACGAATGATAATGAAAGAAAACTCCCTACTTCCAAAGCAATTCTGCAATTCTTCAACTGAAATCAAAGTCTCGGTCTCTAAATACTTTATCCACGAGGCAAGGAATACACATTGCTGCAACGAAATCGTGAACATGTTGTTGAATTTATAGTATTGTTCTGGTGGGATGGTGGTAACGAGATTGTTGATTTGTTGTTGTAGCGTCGGAATCTGGGATTTCGCTTGTGCTATGATTTGTGTCGTTTCTTAAAGAAGATTTAAATTTGTTAAAAATGTATTCGTGCGTGAGAAAGAATTCTTCTTTTTACCTTCCATGGTTTTTGCAGAGTGAATTTGATTCAAAATTGCAGCTTAAGAGTAAGACGTTGTTTAATAGGTTGATATATACGGATTCTGATTGTATATTACAAGTTACGCGGCAAGACCTTTCCAAAATTTTTGTAACATTTCGAATGTTCTGCGAGAAAAAGTTTACAACAGTTATTTGTTAATATACAGTGAAAATACGAGATAAAGATAGCACAAATTTTAAATACCTCACGTTTGTCGGATTCATCATCAAACGTTTGTTGCAAATCTGCAAAAAAGTTGAAATTTACAGAGGCCATTATTGATTTTTGCCCTGGACTGATGCGTGGTCAGATTAATTCATAATTCATTCATCAATCATGACAGATTTAAATGTAAAATTAATTCAAGTTCATCTTATGAATCGCGATGATCGGGAAAAACCATCACCAAACGTGAATTCGAAGTCTTCATCGTTTGTGATCTTTTCGATTTCACGCATTCAAGCTATCATCATTAACTAATTTTTTCAATATCTCTCGAAAATACGGAATAAATATCAATTAATTTCATACAGCAACGTTCAAGTGAGCACAGCCTGGTATAACAATTCTTGTTCCACGAATGGAAACATCACAGATAACGTTTGGGGACCTCTCATTCGACATAAATAAACCATTCGCTCGTGGGGCAATATCCACTGACCACTTGGGCGTAAGTTTCACCTTTTAAACTGCGCTTTTATTCACTAATTTGGTTTTTTTCAGAAATGGAATGGTAATCAAGTTATCTTTAAAGTCATTCTGGATACGCTGGATGAAAACATTGTCGACGAGATTCTGAAAGAGTTTGATATACTATCCCGTTACCGGCACCAAAATATTGTTGTGTTTTATGGTGTGTCATCAGAGTTGAGCGGGCCGCCTGTGATTGTTTCAGAGCACGCGGACTGTGGATCTCTTGCCTCAGTATGTATTATTGGAATTCATCAATAATTGGCTCACTTACCTCGTTTTCCAACAGTACATTAAGAAATACCCGCAGAGCATAAACGGTCCAAAGGTTGTTAACCACATATTGACCCAGATTGCGCTGGGGATGGCATACTTACACTCTCAATTTCCGCCGATTATTCATGGTGATCTGAAGGCTGCAAACTGCTTGCTCCATTCGGTGAAGAATGGACTCGAGGGTGCAACCATCAAAATCGCCGATTACGGAATGTCTCGGATCAAATCTCTGACTGAAACTTCTCAAACTAAAGGTTCTGTTAGTGGAACACTACGCTGGATGGCACCAGGTACTTTGAAAAAGCATTTCTTACCTGAATAATTCAACTTACACTTGTAAAAAATAACAAAGAAAGACTGGAAGGCGGTGAACTTAGCGAGGCTGTGGATGTATACGCCTTCTCGATGACCGGTTATGAAATAATAACGATTGGAAAAGTCCCCTTTGAGTTGAACGATTTCGACTGGACCAACGATTTTGCAATAATGACCGCTCTTTACAAACAAGTCAGGCCAACTCGTCCTCCCGTTAGCTCTGTGCCTTTGTACGATGAGGAGCATTGGGAACTGCTTGTAAAGTGCTGGAACCAAAATCCGACTGAAAGACCGACGTTTTCCATGATTTCCAGATCCCTGTCAACGCTCAAGACAAAATGCGAAGGTATTATGCTAGATACGATTGTATTTGAATGATTAATTACTAAAACTTTTCTTGCGGAAGTTTCCTCAGCACCGTCTTCCTCGGTCACGTCAAATCCAAGCACGACAACGAAAACAATTCTTGATGGTTTGTGAAGATTTGGTTACTTTATCGCTTCTCTAATTATATAACCACTTTTCTAGATGACAACCAATTCTTGATCGAGCCATCTGAAGGTATACAAACTACATTTTCTCATTTTGTTTTTCCATATCTTAATTTTTTTGATACTTTATTGTATTTGTTTCTTACAGCGACTCCTGTCGAAAGAGTTAAAAGATCCTTGGAGCCCATAGATATGTCGGATCAAATCCGTAAACTTGATAAAGAGTACGAAGAAGGTACACGCCAATGGTTCGTAAACGACATCTTAAAATGGATCGAATGCAATAAAAGTCGAACACTTTGGATTACGGGTGGAGCAGGAACTGGGAAGACAATCGTATCGCATTTAATTAGTCTCACAATTCCAACCGCGTCTTTTGGTACAGTATTTTACTGCAGTCGTAGTGATCCTGCACGTAGCGATGTTTCCAAAATTTTGAAAACCATCGCTTACGACCTCTCCACGAAATTCCCGATGTACTTTAAGTATCTTTTGGATTTAGTCAACAAGGATGAACGATTCGTGTTGAAAGGCAACCCCTCGGTTATCAATTCTCCACCTTTGAAACTGGCAAAGTTTCTGTTGACGGGAGGTTTTAAGTTCATGGAGGGATCCACGGAACGGCTTGTTATTATCATCGATGGGATCGACGAAATTGACAATACGAGCCAGCGAAACGACTTACTCGCCATAATTAAAAATGCGGCATTTAACCTTCCGTCATTTGTGAGATTGATCGTTGCAGGCCGCTTGATGAATGAACTTTGGGATCAGTTGTCGCAAGTAGATATCAGAGTTCTAGAGCCAACGAGCGATCGCAACATGGCGGACTTGAGAACTTTCATCCGTCCTCGATTGGATGATATGGGAATCTACATCCCCGATGATTTAGATAAAGCGACCGACGAATTGGCACGGAAAGTGAATGGTGTTTTTGGATATGCTAAAAACGCACTTGAATCTATGCAATTAGAAAATCTGCATGATATCGAAGACCTCTTAATGTCTATTAATTCATTGACGCCAGACTTGTGCCAGACGTGCGATTTTTCAGAGCTCCAACGTGTAATTTCAACAGTCACTGCAATAAGAATTCCCTTGTCGCTAAGTGGAGTACTCCAGTTGTTGGATCTACCAAAACCTCACGCTGCACGGATTGTATCTGTTTTAATGAAACTCTTTCGAACCGAAAACAGTGCAATTATCGAACGGTACTTTAGCATTATTAGCGGTTTGGATGCTTCGTTCGAGGTTAACCTTGAAGATGTCGAAGCACGGTTGGCGGATTTCTGTTTCCGCGTTCTCCTTGCGGAGCTTCGATTCAACATGGCGAACATTCACGAATCTTACCAATATAACTTCCACAATTACATCCCAAACTTCAACATGAAAGTTTCTTCAATTCCTGAACACATTCGATATGCGGCAACATATACAACTGTGCATATTGAATCAGCAATGAAACGGACGATCCCAGACCATTACGCGACGCAGTTAAACTCTACAATTTCCAGTATCCTGTCCACAAAGTTGACATATTGGATCGAACTACACTCACTTACTGGAAGCGGTTCCTCCGCGGTCGAAGTGATGTTCAGACAAATTTTGTCCTTCATCGAGACGTATACCGGTACGATCAGTGTAGACGCTAAATCGAAATCACTCGTTGAAAATGCGTTACTGATAGTGGAACGATTCTACACTCCAATCTCATCCTGCGCATTTCAAGTATATTGGACAGTGCTTCCGTTCTCTGCAACCGATTCTGTATTTCGTGAAATGTATTGGGAATCACGTCCAATCGGAAAGTATCCGAAATTGTTGAAAGACGTCGAGTATTCGAAATTGGAGAATTTTTCTGCTGCGCAAACGTTGACTGGACATACGGATTGGGTCTGGCCAGTTGGAATTATTGATCTTAATCAGCGTCGACGAATTTTGACTGGATCTGGCGATAAAACTGTAAAGATCTGGGAGGCGAGTACTGGAAAATTGGTGCAAACGTTAACTGGGCATAATAATATGGTATACTCGATTGCTGTCAGTGTCGATGGACAACGAATCATCAGCGGATCTTCGGCGGGTCACATCAAAATGTGGAGATCATCGGATGGGAATTTACTCCAAGATCTTAACGGACATACTAATGCGGTTTATTCGTTGGTTTTTAGCAAAGATGGCAGTTGCTTTGTCAGTGGGTCGTCCGACAAAAGTATTATTGTTTGGGATTCAAATCGTGGGACGACAATGAAGGTATTGCTCGGGCATACCAATTGCGTTGCGTCGGTTGCTATTAGTAATGACGGACGTCGGATTGCCAGTGGATCTTGGGACAAAACGATAAAGATTTGGGATATGAAAAGTGGAGCTGAATTGCGAACGTTGAGCGGACATACCAATATGGTTTGGTCAGTGCAATTTTTAAATGATGGAGTTCGTCTGGTAAGCGCATCCGAGGATACAACCATTAAGATCTGGAATTTGGATAGCGGAGTGGAATTGCGAACTTTGACTGGTCACACCGGTTGTGTGCGGTCAGTTGCTCTCAGCAGTGGTGGACATCGAATTGTTAGCGGGTCATACGATCAGACTGTGAGAATTTGGGATTTGGAGGCTGGAAAACTGATTCGAACCTTGACGGGTCATTCGAAGTTTGTTTTAGGAGTAGTTATCAGCGATGATGGGCTTCAAATCGTGAGCGGATCGCAGGACAATACCGCAAAAATTTGGAACCTTGAACTTACTCAGTCCATGCTAATGGAGGAAATGGACGACGTGGGCGATTACTCAAAATTATGGGCGAACAATGGGTTGAATTCAAAGAAAGGGAAAGCGGTAACAGCAAATCTGCAAAACAGTAACAAATACCTCTTAAACGCGGAAGGGTGGATTTGCTCTGACGACATAAAACTATTTTGGTTACCGTTTAAGGCAACGGGCGAAATAATGTGGGTCTCAAAAGGTCGATTAGCAATTCGATTCGAATCCAAAGCTTTGATAATCGATATATCTGATTTCGATTCACCACCGGTGAATTCTGATGCCACACTTCGTAACGATTCGACTCTCAATCATTTTAGAACGTCTTCCTATAACTCCTATGTTGAAATACCGTACCCAAAAGTAAGCTCTCCCACTTCCGTCTCAAATGAGCCTTCGACCCCTATTGTATCTTCGTCAGCAACGAGTTCGGATGAGAGAGCTAGACAGATGGACAAGAATTCTGACAAGAAGAAGATTTTCAAGTTTTTCTAACTTCTTTATCATCACATGCATATCTATCATTTGTGTGGCTCTTTGAATTTGAATAAACTGCATTTTTTTTATTGTCATCAAATTATTCAAATCGTATATAGTTCAAAGCCATCCTTTGTTCACCATTCCAGATACAACCGCCTCATTGCTTTTCAAACCAAAAACAAGGCCTTTAACGCTGTCCAAAATCTCAAATCGTCCCTTTTGAAGGCATCCAAAGCCAGCTTCGTAGCCTCCTCCATTGTTTCTTGCTTGTTCGAGTATAGACAATTCGACGTAAACAATTTGCTTCCAACCGTAACGGAGCCGCAAAATCGATTATTTTCATCTCTGATGTACGAATATCGGGGCAGAGCAAGTGAAACGAACATCGATTTGTTGAGTTCCAACAGTAAATCCGAAAGAGTGTCAAGTTTCTTCAATAACTGCACACTAAAAGATTCCGTCTCCAAACAGCGTCGTTTTGGGGACTCCTCGATCAAGTTGGCAACGTTCGCAAACACATTTGATGTTGATTGGAGCGTTGTGTTTTGGTTTGGCGTGTCATTTTCGGACTTTATCGCTGACGAAAGTTCACTGATGTTGCTTTTTGATGTTCCGACATTGTCTTAAGTCAATGGAAAGGGGTTATTTGTTTCTGGTCTCATTTAAGAGGTGCGCTGACGTTTTCAATTTGACCGGATGTGTTTATTGAGGTATTTGTCACGAGAGCACTCTCATTCGATTCCTGGGTAGGTTGCAGTTGCTGTGGATCGTTAATTGGGGTCTGGTTCTCGTTTGCTCCCGCTTGATCGTAAATTTCTGTCTCGCTTATCATGATCAAATAGTTAGAGGCAATCTCGGTGACATTTAGCAGAGTCCACAGTTTTGAGAAAGAAAAAACAGAACTTAATATTGCAGTATCAAAAATTCCTTTTTATACCGAGAAAGATAGTCCTGCGAAAGTGCATTCACATGTTAGGTGGCCTTCATTCTTTTCAAATACATATTTCAGGACCGATACTCTGATTGCTGAAAAAATACACATAAATATGATAAATTCAAATTAGTATCAGTATTATATAACACCTCGGGTAAGCCAGTACAAATACAGTGGTGCAACTGGGATAGAGTCGACTGGGTCATTGATTTCTTTCAACAACTTGAATGCAATATATGCGACATCCCGTTTTGCATCTCTCTCTATTTTTCCACGTCCAGTGAAGGTCAAGGTTTGACCGCGGTTCGCTTTTAACAAGAAAGTTTAAAACAAAAAGTATATTTTTATCCAATACAAAACCACAAGTGGTATCGCTTCGCTTCGAAAAATAAAGCAACGAGAAATAACTAAAATAACATTATAATTCCAAGAAGCAACGTCCAGGTTACAAGTCTATTCGTCACGATCCATGTCCAATACTGGGCGAGTAGCGAGGCGCAGGAACGCTAAGTCTAATGGAAGGGGTACGAAGAATTTCCACAGCAATACCTTTCCAAGCGTATTCTATATTTTCTCCAATTCTTGGAGCAAGAACTTTCCAATCGATTGGTTTTTTCATCGTCATTGTTGCACAGAAAATAATTAAGCTTTTTTCAAATATAATTATTTGAAGCATAAACTTTGTCTTCGACGAATAGTGAATGATGCGCTGGTTTCTTTAAATATTCATAATAATTCAACGTAGAACCGTCCAAAAATGTTAACAAATCGCCCCACCCGCACCCTAATGTTCTTCATTTTACACCCAGGTAGTCTATTCTTCATCTCGATATGAATTTGGAGATTATTATAGTGAAATTTTCTTATATTCGAGTTAAATACAAATAGATCCCAAAAGTCAGCTCCTTTTCCCAACCCCAGGTGATCCAACTCCCATCTGCATCGTTCCCGTCAACCCGCCAGAAAACATCGCAGCACTCCCCAGCATCGGTCCGTTCCCTGACACGCCCAAAAACGGTGTATTCGTTGGGGTACTAGCTGTAGAAGTTCCAACTCCTGACGGCGTCGGCGTAGTTACTTGTCCAGCAACTTTCTTCTTCTTCTTCGCCGCGGAAGAAGGCGTCATTGTTAGATTCTCGTCTGTCGTAACTTGTCGTTTCCGTATCATCGCCTGTTTCAAATTTTGTTTTGATTTTGAAGGTCGTGTTTTTTGCTTTTGGTCATCCTTTATTCACAAAGAGAATAACTTGATTAAAACGTTCTGTTGATAGAGACATTCATACCTCTAACAAATCATTCTCTTCAAACTTTTTGAAATAAAAGTCTCGCAATAATCCAATCTGCGTCATTGGGTCAATCGGATTCCACGGTGGTATAGTTTCAGGTTTAATTTCATTCGGTAATGGTGTCGAAAATGATTGTCCTGAAGTTTCAAAAAAAAAAAATTAGTTAAAAATGTCGTCTGGAAATGTTACAAAATCAAATTACCAAAATTATCCTCACGGTCAAGTATTCGTCTTCGCACTCTCGCTTTTACCACTTTATCTGATTTTTTATTCCATAATTCAGATGGTACCTGGGTTTATCGAAAATTCAACAAATGAAGAAACGAATTGGAAACAGAATAATTACGGATGTTGCTCCAACTCCGAGATCTTTCAGTCCCAAAATATCAACTCCCAGATCATCCAAATATGAGCCGCTTCAAAAGGGCGATTAATAATAAAATATAATTAACATTAAAAACCAAAACAAACCTTATTAAATCTTCAGTATTTTCGTCAACGTCAAAGCCGGCATCCACGACTTGCTCTCCCGTTTGCTAAGTTTCCAAAGGAGAATTAAAGCAAAGCGGGTAAATAAAATAGGTTCAAAAAAATAAGATGAAATGCAGAATACCCCAACAAAATCGTTATATGCAAAAACCATCTTCTTCCTCAACTCCGTCAATTTCACTCCGTACCGTTTAATATCATACTTTACATACATATCCAAAGTTTTTATGCTAGGCACTCCATTCTCGAGGAAGGTATGAATCAATATTTCCTTTGAAACAGAATAACAGTTACAAAAGAAAACTTGGCTGCAATATAATTCACTCACCTCTCCGGATTTATCATGCCCGAATTTATCAGAATACATTCGAAAAGTTTTTCCCAGATTTTGTAAATACTGTATCAACAGCTCCGCTAACGTATCCATCGTTGATTGCTGTGCAGCTATTTACAAACATTTTCAATAAAAAGGGGACGAAAGAAAATTGAATGATACTTACAATCGAATCCAACATGCTTTAATAATTTACAAATGCATTGCCTTAAAATGCTTTCGGACAATACTTTATTCGTTACAAAATCAATTTCCTTCTTGCTTTTTCTCTTTGGTTTATATACAGGTGGCGTAGGTGGTGACGGGTATTCTTCATCGATTCCTGCCTTAAAGTAACATTAATTAAAACCACCTCAAGTTAATGAAAAAACAAGCACATGTCTCAGTTCACTTACTTCACGAGCTAATATTTTCCACCGAATGTCTTTGATTATCTTCATTTCTTGAATATTCTTGTCGATGACAGTATTCAATACTGATTTGCGATTCGGTTGCGATTGCTTGAAATCCGATGCACTGGGAGTTTTCAGTTTTGATGTCCTAGCAAACTTAATTGTTAGAAAAAAAAACAAAAAACAGAAGGAGAATCGACTGCCATCTGTTTCTTACCAATAATAATCAAACAACTTTTCCGACTCCACAACGTCGCCCGCAACTTTCACTTTATCCAATTTTAGACGCGGAACTGACGCATTCAAGTATTCCGGGAAGAACCACTGTGGTTCAGTATTTCCATTAACATTCCCGGTTTGAACGGCATCTTGATCTCCACTCGCGTTCGAACTGGTAATCTCCATCGCTCCATTCGTTCCATTAGATATCAAAGCTTCATCAATCTTATTTATTCGTATAAGATATTTACCCAGCAATTCAAAATACCCTTCTGTGTCGCTAGGTGTCAGATTCAAAGTGGGTCGATCAGGGAATGGAAGTGCGAGACTATTCATTCGTTTTTGGATGATTTGGTTATTGTTGATGTATTCCTTCCACTTTGAGACATATTCGTCTTCATACTGATTTGATTCTTCGTCATCGTATTGTGGATCGGATGATTTGGATTCATCTTTCGACGGAGAAGTGGAGTCGCGTTTGTTTGGATCTTTAGCTGGTGATTCTTGAGAGGGAACCGCAGAAGTAGAAGCTTTCGACATCGCGGCAACGGTATTGTTATTGGAATCTTGCAATTGCGCATCAACCTCTTCATCCAACTCTTGAAACATAAACTCATCTCCACTATCATCATCACCATCATCCTGATTCATAAAGTCTACCTCCGTAACACGACTCATCAACTCCTCAGCTCTCTCTCTCAAAAAAATCGCCTTCTTCCTATAAACACTCTCCGGCGCGGTGTTAAACGTCAAACAATTCTCCCACACCAAATCCAAATCCTTCTTAAAATCCATTTTCGATTTATAATTTTTGCTTTTGAGTTTTTTGGCGATTGTACCGAGATCCATGGGAGTTTTAATTACGTTAAAATAATTTGGTGCTTCTTTGCGGGTGACTTTTTGGAGGAAGGGGTCGACGTAATCTTTGTATGATTTTAGAGCTGTGAGAACGTTTGTCAGTTCCGCGTATAGTGAGTCTAGTTTTTTTGGTTTTGGGAGAATTGAGAGCACTAAATTTGAAAGTGCATTGTTGTTTGATTGAGCGAGGAAGGAGAGTAGATGAGGAGTAGTGTTATTGCTGTTGTGAATATTCACGGTTTGAATGGAAGAAGGAACGGGGAAAGATGCGTTGTTTGTTGATGTTGGAAGACAGAAATAAAGTTCGTCGATATTAGCCATTGGGGCAAGTGTGTCAATCACACCTGCAGTTATCATAATGATATTATTTATAAAAGATATGAATTTAAATTTCTGTTCGTAAGACGCGATTTATTGAAGAGTGCGTAAAGATTTGAGAATTTAACTTCTTGATATCTGAATCAAGTGTGCAGTGCAGATCAAGTTAAAACTTTCAAAATCCAAACTTTGCTCTTGAGTTATAAACGAACTGAATTGTGTTGAGCTTCCCAATTGGTAAGATCAACTCCCATGCAAATTCATCTTCACAAGTTTGCGGTCTCGGAACGCCTACATTGAGACGGAGACAATGCAGTTTATGAAGCTAGAACGGCTGCAAATCACGCAGGCGGAGAAGCAAAACGCAAAAAAAGAAAACTGTTCAAGTTTTTCTAAATTGTGTCATTCACAATTCAATGTCAACTGTTGTGACCAGTGCAAATAAATACCACGAGTTTCTTAATAAAACTCTTCGTTCCTCCAGTAATCTCGTTCCTGCAGTTCCCTCCAACAATGCGTCGAACTTATCTACGAGCAATAACAACGACCCGCAGTTCTTTCTCTCTTTATTCTCGCTCCTCCTCAAAAATAACAATTCATCCTCAGACAATCTCACTTTATCCTCTTTGGTGGAAGATAAACTAAAATTTCTTCTCTCTCAACATAATTCTTCTTTACACGAAAGCTTCTCACACCTCTCCACTTCTCTCTCCAAAAGTCTAACAACAATTACTGACAATCAATCTACTCACGACGCAAAATTCACAAATCTATCCAAGCATTTATCTTCTTCGTCGACTAAGCTGTCTGACATACTCACAAAATCCGACTCGATATCTTCTCAAACCACGTCAATCTCTGAATCACTAAATTCACTTACTGCACAGTACACATCTCTATCCCAATCCTACCAAACACTCCACCAAAAATTACATGCTCGCGAACAAGAACTCAGCACACAAATACAAAAGCTCTCATCAGAAAACGAACAATTAACCTCCCAACTCTCAATTCTCTCTCAACAAAATTCCAACCTACAACAAACTAACGCCGAATTATCAAAGCAAAACGAAACGCAGCAAAAAGCTAACGCCGAATTTTCACTAAATTTTACAACACTACACGCACAGTATTCACAATTACTACAGGCGTTTAATGAAGTTTCATCGCGGTATACAAATTTACAACAATCCCACGCAGACTTGACCGCAAATAACAACTTTATAACCGCGCAATACCAAAACCTCCAAAAACACCAAATCATCACACAATCTCCGTCTCCACAGCAACGACAAGACGAACAAAAACATCTTGAAGAGCAACAATCGTTAAAATCGCAAAACAAGGAATTGAAACAGATCATTAAGCAATTCAATTCTATTTTACTCATTAAAGAACGCGAATTTAATCTATTAAAGAGCGAATCCGCCAAGTTTCGTGAAGCGAAGGATTTCGAAATTGAAGTTTTACGAGAAAAGGTCGTGGACGCGCAACGGATTGGTGAACAGAAACTTGCGGAATGTGAAAACAAGATTGCGAAAGAGGTGGATGAAGTTCATGGGGCAGTTAAGAAATTGGAATCGACGGTGTTTGATCTGGAACGGGAAAAGAAATCGCTTTCGATTGAACTCTCTGAAGTTAAATCTCAGTACGAAGTATTATCCGCCACGCATAAAACTGAATCTAACGGCAAGGACGATAAAATCGATCGATTGAGTAACGAGTTGGACGATCTTAAACGAAGTAATGAAGATTTAAGTGGGAAATTGAAGACTGCGGAAGGCGAGTTGCGAAAGGCGCGAGGGATTTTGAATCAATTACAAAGAGAAACTGAGCCGGCGATTAGGGATTTGAAAGAAGAAGTTGAGAAAGGGAGGAAAGAGATTGATGAAATGAAGAAACGGAATGAGACGTTGGAGTCGGAAAGAAATGAGGCTACGGAGAGTCTAAAGGGTTTAAAATTAAATCTTGAGAATAAGGTTTGTAGTAATAGCGCGAGATGAGTGTATTACTAGATAATTTTATCTTCCACAGGTTCGGGAGTTTACAAATCTGAAAACAACTTCAAGTAGTACGATACAAGATTTAAAAGCAAAGATATCGAATCTTGAATCTAAAAATAAGGAATATAAAGAGGATGTAAGCGTCCTTTAATGTATTTGCCTCATTGAACCATTTATTTTGTTTCTTTGCAGATTCAAGAAAACACGGCGTTGCTGCAGAACTTACAATCACTAACAAGCGAATACAAATTACAACGAGACGAATTAAAGACCGAATTAAGACAAGTTGAAGCGAAACTGAAAGAGCGGAATAAAAGTATTATGGAAATTGAAGAAGAGGTAACTTGAGAATGGCTTATTGATGAATACCGTTAATGCTTTGTTTTTAAAAGGTTAAGAAAGTCTCCAATATATTTAAATCAAAAGAAGAAAAGTATTTGTTGGAGATTAAGGGATTGAAAAGCATCAAGGAGGCGGAAGTTTCTGCGATTAGAGAATCGTATCAAGTAAGTATATTCCTTGGTTTTTTATAGCTTGCAACTAAAAACTGGAGAAAATTTAAGGTTCGAATGGCGACTGTAGATGTTTTAGAACATGAAAACAAGAAACTAAAAACGATCTGCATGAATTTAAAGCGGGAAGTAGAGATATTAAGCGTCGAGGTAGTAAATATTTGGTTTCAATTTTCTTATATTGGTACTCATCACTGTTGTACTAGAACTGTAGCTTAAAGAAAGATTTGTCGTCGGTTTTGACGGAATATGAAAATGAGAGGAAACGAGGGATTGAGAAGATGAAAAAGATTCGAGAGTTTTTTGATGGTTGAAAAATGGACACTTGGTTCCGAGTCTTGTATATTCTCAGGGAATACCATAATTATTTAATATATTTTATTATGAATCCTTATTCTATACATCTGCGATTTCCTACTTATTGATTGGACCCACGATGTCTGGTAAAGTTTACGGAGATGACTTTCAAGATTGGATTCCAGAAATTAAACAGCGCTACTCGATAGTGGATACTGCTTCAATATCAGGAACTTCCGTTTCGGCTACCAACACTGACGCACCAGTTTCTTCTCTGAATTCAACGACACCATCTTTTGTGGACTCAAGCGGAAAGGTAGATTACGGATTAGTTGCATGTATGAACCCCCATTCGATCGATTTTTTATTTCAATATTTAATTTTTGCATCAATTATCTATTTTAGTTGGATTCTCGTTGCCAGTATTATTTGGCATTTTATTAGTTTTTCTCTGGCCCAGACTCAGACAACATTTCAGATTGGAAAAGGTAAAAAAAAATTTTCGACAATTTCCAAAATTCCAATACAAATAAATTTGTATGGTTTCCTAGTCTCAAAACGTTCCGGTGCTCCGCGAAATTTCTCCAAAAAAACCTCCCACAAGGCAATCTTCCACAAAGACAATGATATTCAAATCCTCTTCCTCAATCTCAAAATCAACCGCATCACTAACCAAAAAGAAAACATCTGTAATTGAAAATAATATTGAAACCCAGGCATCTCGTGCGCGTATTGATGAGTCTGAGGCGATCACTGTTGTTGCAAAGTTTCCGTTTACCGCCAGGAGTGTGGATGAGGTATCGTTTTGTCGGGGTGATGTTGTTAATGTTGTTCGAATATTTGATGATGGTATGTACCAAAGATTTACATTCTATTTTAAAGTTTATTATATTTTTTCATCCATTCTTTTAGGGTGGGCGGAAGGTGTCGTAGTTGGGACGGCAAATCGAGGTGCATTTCCTTTAAATTATTGCACTTCAGTCCCTTGAAAAAGATGTGCAAAAAAGAAGAATATATACATTTGCAAAATTAATCAATTTCTTTTACGATTTGATTGGAATCCTATTATTACCCAATCAATTTGGCAATAATTTTTTGTAAAGATAAAAATTCGTTAAAGTAATGGAGAGAAATTCATTCTATAGACATTCGGATACGGATGTGTACAATGTAGTAACCTTTAAAGTCATTTTTTGGAAAATATAGCACTAAATCAACATCTAATTTATAGAAAAACCACAAGGCTTTGGAAAAATATATCTCAAAAACTGAAAACCATTCGAATTCTTTATCTAATCCAGCAAAAAAGCGAAAACACATCGATATAAACCTTCTCCTTAATCTCACCTCACAAATCTGGACCACTGATAAAAACGAAATCACATTTTCAAATTTAAATGTCATCAACACCGCAATTGAAAACCAATCTGTCCATTCAAACGGTGACGAAAATAATTTGGAGAAAAAGAACAACAGGGTCACTTTAAATGCCGGGAAAATTGATATCGATAAGCATGAATTGTTTATCGCCAGCTTAAAATCATGCTATGTTTTAGACAAAAAACAGATCCGAAGGCCACCCTCAAATAACACGAATTTCGGAAAAAATATTATACTACGTCAAGCTGCGCATGCCGGGAAAACAAACCCTGATAGAAGGTTTTCTTTGAATGTTGGAGGAATGAGTAAACTCTTGGATGCACAAACTTCCACCAATAAATCTCCAAATTCAAAACCTGTCAGATTTAACGAGAAACAAAAGAGAAGACAAACACTTGCACAGCTTCCAGAAATTCTGAACCACGAAACGACGAAACAAGCTCAAAATCAGATTAATTCGAAGAAATCTACGACCAAACACAAACGATACAGCGATACCTTACCGAAAAACACACACGCAGAAGAAAAAAGATTAGAACCCAGACCAACTTCTTCAACCCAACAATCTTCAAAGTATTCGCCACCAGAAGAACTCATTAAACTGTTGCAAAAAGATCATTTCGAGCGCACACCGAAAGATATTCAAAGGATTTACAAATACTTAATCAAACTCCGCGACTTTGCCGACCTCTCTGAATTCGTACTTACCCAAGTTTGTGGCGTGGTACACTTGAACATTTACGAAAAAGATAGGGTTGTTTTCAGTCAGGGTGAAGTTGGGACGTGCTGGTATGTCATTTTAGAAGGATCTGCGGGCGTTTTGGTTTCTGAATCGAGTGGAGATGGAGATTCTGTTGTCGTGGCGAGAAAGTCTAAAGGTGAAGGGTTTGGAGAACTGGCGTTGGTGAATGATGCTCCTCGTGCGGCAACGATTTTAACGACTTCAGAGTGTTATTTATTGAGGGTCGAAAAAGCAGATTATAATAGGATTTTAAGGTACGATATTTTATGAGTATTAAAGCTTGGAGTTTACATGTTCGTTGGATAGATTTATCCATAACAAGGAGCAAAAGGAAAAAATGATGTTTATCCGAAAAATTCCGTTTCTTTCCAATTTCACCGACGGCGGAATCATGGCAATCGCAGATGTGATGTCAATGAAGCATTACAAAAAAGCAGAATGGATCGTGAAAGAGTCAGAACCAATATCGAAATTATATATAATTTGTCGCGGTTCGTGTGATATTTACAAGAGATTATCAATCTCAACTCAAGATTTGGAAAATTCCCGCAAATTGCAACATACTAGTCAGATTCAACGTCGTAAAACGCTTATTAGATCACAAAATGATGTTAGCGATAACTCCACCAAGATCATTCAAGTAAAAATGGGCTCTTTCGAAGAAGGAGAATATTTTGGTGAATCGGCAATTATCGCGGACGGGAAACCAAACACCACGGCTTTCCATCCTGTTTCTGTACGTTGCGCAACTGATGTGGTTGTTGGTGAACTTCAAGTCCATGATGGACGGACAAAATTGCGGAGAGACATCACAATGACGCCGTATTCAGCATTGGAACATGAAGATATTGTGCAAAAATATGAAGAATATGTTGATTTTGTAAAATGGTTAAAGTTTAAGGGAAAGATTTTGGATACGTTGAGAAGAGAAAGGAACGGGTGTGATGGAAAGAAAGAATCTTTGATTTTCGAGCATCATCATGTAAGAGAAAGACTCCGTTTAGGATCTTGAGGGGAAAATCTTGTGAATCGTACGCAAATTTTAATATACATGTTGTTTCAAGTTTGAGATTTCCCTTGTACCTAATCCAAATGTTCAATCACGTCTGGCATTATCCAAACTGTTAAACGAATAATCCTGAAAAAACTAGTCCTTTTTTTTTAATTTCAGAAAGCGCATGTTTATGCAAGTGTGAATTCATGCCACTCGGACATTATTTATTTGGATTTGCTCCGAATTATTGGAACAATTGCAAATCACAATTATATGAGGCAGTATTCATGTCGGAGAATTTAAATTCATGCACGTTATCTTACGGAATTTTTTATTAGTTACGCATTATATTACTTCGTTTAGTGTGTTTTAGTGTGACATCACGAGATCACGAGTGGGGAAGGATCGAAGGTTGCAACTAAATTTGCACGACTGAGGAAAGGGCTTCGGGGAATTGAAAGGGATGTTGAACTGGAAATCGCTTCTGTTAATTGCAATTTTAGTAAAAACGGGAGTGACTTTTGCGTCATCTTCATATGACTTGAATCGTCGACAACAATGCATCGCAGCGTTGGGTCAGGTAAACGTGAAAACAGCGATTTAACTGGACAAGCATTTAACGTTTCTAATAGTGTGGAGGAACGTATTACACCGGTTCAACAAGTGAGTGCACATTCACTTTTTACTTTTTTATTATGTATCTGATCGAAGTCTTTACTGTTAGCTTGTTGCAGCGGACAAGGTTGGCGTTCTGCATGATATTCTGGTGTATGCGTTTCTAACATTGACTAGTTTGCACCTTTAAAACGACCTATTACTCTCAGTGTTTGGCAGCAGCATCACCAAGCCCGAGTCCTGTTCAATGTGTATTGTTAAACGGGCAATGTGGTGGACAGTACTATACAGGGTATATAGACCCATTATATTTTGATTTTGATGAATCTAAAAGAATTTTAAATCAGAACAACTTGCTGTTCTACTGGAGTTTGTAGATTTGTTTCGCAGTACTACTCCCAGTGTCAACTTTGTACGTGCTGCATAAAACTTTGAAAAAAAATGTTTATTGATTGTTGCAGTAATCTCGAGCACCACTACGACCTCCCCGACCACAATTTCAGCTGTAAAATCGTCGACTACGACAACTCTAAAATCAACTACATCCTTGTCCACAACCACTTCCTCGAAAACTCTTGTAACTACAACGACAACTTCAAGCAGTCCAGTCTCGTAAGACACTGATTAATAGTGTTTTTCAGAAATGATTCTAAACTATTTTGATCAGCACACCACTCGCGGACAAAATAGTATACTCTGCAAACGCACTTGAAAGTGGTTGGGAAAATTGGTCTTGGAGTTCCACGTTTAATTTCGCTTACACGGGCTCAACTCCAACGCTCCCTGCTGGCTCAAGCACCGCAATCCAAGTCCAAACGACTGGTTGGGCAGGAATCAGCTTCAAAGATACGTCATTCGTCGGATTCAATACGATTGTTTTTTATGTTGCTGGGAACTACAATTTTGAAGTGCATGCATCTGATACAACAGTTTCTAGTTCTGATTTCAATCTTGGTGCTCTGTCTGCAATTTGCAAGGAAACTCCGAGTGCATCAAAATACACGCAATGTTTTGCGGATTTAACTAAGGCTTCTCCGGGATCTAATCTGAATCGATTTAGTTTTAATGGTGGAACATCGGATGCGCAGACTATCTACATCACCAATATTTATCTTACCAAGGTTTTTGTTCTATTTCAAATTCATCAAAAGATTGCTTTAAACAGATTCTTTTGTAGAAAACGGTGACTGAGCTAACAGACACAAAATCCTTTACACTCGGTGCAGCGTTTGGATCGAATACCTTCATGTTGCTTGGAACTGGAGACGTCTCCAAAGTTTCCCTTGCTCAAAATGGAAATGTGAGGTCATTCTTTATTTAATTGAAAATTGAACTCATATTTTCATCCAGAAAATTGGAATTTCGTCATCAGTTGCAGTGTCTACCCCAATTCCTCGTGTGTACTTCACAATTTCTGCTTCTTGGCAAACGGGAACATATACCGTAACTCATGCAAATGGAACTATTTCCATTACCATTCCGGATGCTATTTCTGCCGAGTATAATTTTCTTAAAATTACTTTAAACGTGTTTTATCAAATTCTTTATTTTTTATTATAGTATTTCAGGAACCCGCAGCACCAAAAAAATTAGTCCTTTGATTTACGGCGTCAATTTCCCTCCAAATAGCGATTATTTAACAAAAAGTGGTATAACTCTTGGCAGATGGGGTGGAAACGCAATGGTACTGTGTTTATTAATTTCGATCACAATTTTGTAAATTAAAATTTTGTCTAAATCATAGTCCACGTACAATCCTGCGAATAACTGGATAAATGCAGCAGCTGATTGGTTTTACGAAAGCAGATCATCCGATGGCGTTCCTAATTTTCTGGATATGGTTACAGCAGGGAACGCAAAAGGTCTAATCAGTCTTCCTGCCCTCGATTGGGTATCGAAAAATGTTTCCTGTTGGTCTTATTCTGTATCGAAATACGGAGCTCAACCTAAAGTCGACCAATACAACACAGACGCCGGTAACGGGGTGAAAGCTGATGGGTCTCGAATTAACAACGATCCTAATGATTGTTACGTTCCATGGACGCCGGATTCGCTTTACAATTGGTTGGCTTCATGGCCGCAGAAGATGAAGGATCAGGTTGCGTTGGTGACGATTGATAATGAAATAGATATTGCAGATGGAACGCATGCTGATCTTCAGCATCAGCCCATGTCGTATGATTTGGAACTTAATCGACTTGCTACTTTCGGTGCAGCAATTCGACGAGCTTTCCCGAAAATAAAAATTGCTGGTCCAACATCTTGCTGCCATTGGTTTTGGTTCCACTCGGCTGCCGGAGCATCTGATATGGTATTTTGATTATTGTTTGCAAAAATTGTTTTAAAAAAACTATCATCTAAAATTTTTAATTGCAGTCAGCGCATGGAAACGTGCCAAAAATTAGATATTTGCTTCGAAATCTCCGCCAAAAGCAAGCAAACTTGTTAGATTATCTCGATCTACACTACAACCCCGTTGACGGTTCAACTGGAGATGGATCAGCGACTGACAATGCTTTACGCTTGAGAAGTACGCGAAGTTGGTGGGATCCGACATATACTTCTGAAGGAAGTCAGGGTGATTTGGGAGCGTGGCCGGAAAGTGAACCAAATAGAGGAAAAGTCATGTTTATCCCTCGTTTTAAGCAAATGATTGCAGATGAATATCCTGGACTTGGTTTAGGAGCATCTGAATGGTACGGGAGCCAGGATTTGGTTGGCGGATTGCAGGTCTGTTGAGCAAAATTTTTTCTAATGAAAAAACGAAAATACAATATTTTAATTAAAAGGTTGCGGACACCCTTGGTATTTTTGGCCGTGAAGGAATGGACTTTGCAACGAGATGGTATGGCGTGGACGACAATACACCTGGATTCGCTGCGTATTGGTTATTCCTCGGAGGAGCAAACTCAAACAGTTCGTTCCCATTGAATTACATAACGATTCCAATATTCTATGATGCGAACGTCGCTGGTGTATATTTCGCGACAACGGGAAGTAAAGATGCCGCCGTATTCGTAAATAAAGATTCGGTCAAGTACCAGAGATACAATGTAAAAGGGCTTGCAGCTGGAAATTATGTTATGAGACATTTTGGATCAACGGCAAATACATCAGCGGAGAGTGGGTCAAGATTATCCGTAAGTTTTTTATTTCTTGAAGTGTAGTTCATTATTCAAATTGAATTTTTGATGAAGAATACGGTGAAAATTGACGGTGCTTCAACGATTGTTATCCCTCCATACACCGCAATTTTCCTCATGCAACAGTGAATACTTCTATGATTTTGATTGTTTTTTTTTCCGATTTGGTTAAAAAGTGAATATAAATTCTTTGTGAAATATGAAATTGTAGGCAGGTTGTCAATCCTCAAATACCTTAAATCATCTTGGATCAAATGATTGATCTTTAAGATTACAAAATTAAATTTGCAGCAAAGTTGAGATCAAGGCTCTTTCAGGTCCTCGATAATCGGTTTTGGGGATTACAGAGTATACATCAATCGCAGTCACTTGAAAAAAAGCATCTAGTCACACAGGCTGAAGGCTCAAACTTCGGAAATCCTTGTTGTAGTTGCGGCCACACTCACCAAATATCTCTAACTTTTTCTGCTTAATCCTCCTGATGGGTTTTTTCGACATATTTTTTCCCTAATATTTGCCCGGGCCCCTCCAGGAGCAAGCATCGCGAAGGCCCAGAGTTTGGGAGTTGTTGGTTTGCGCGAACTAACTGGTGACGGTCCAGTGAGTCCTTACAAATGGGACGTAATGATATCCTTATCGAGCACTAGAGAAGCAGAGGGAAGACAAATTGAAGAACAACTTTTACGCCGGAATTTAAATGTATGGGTATATTGGAAACACATGTCAGGGGATATGGACGCAGCGATGACGGAAGCTATAAAAAATAGTAGAGTCATCTTATTCTTACTATGCGAAAATTACTGCAAGTCGCCGGATTGTGTGTTTGAGCTGAAAACGGCGAGTGCGAATGTTAAGAGAGCGGCGATAGTAAAGTTTGGAGATGGGGAACTTACCAGAGAAGTTCGAGATTATCAGGGTAGAAGGCATCAAACTATAATCGTGGAGGGAGATGATTTGGAGATTAAATTTGAGCCTTTGTTGGAACGAATAGTTAAATCTTGTGTTTCATCATAATTATCTTTGTTTTAATCTTAATTATATTTTGATTGCATATTTAGTTTATGGTTGGGAAATCAATATAAAAACATTGCACACTTTTGGATTAACGCACGACGCCCAGGCAAAATTTTACTTTGACAATTGGAAACTCTTTCGATTCTCATTTCACCAACTCTATCGAGACGAAGAGATAATATACCATAACGAAAATGTCTTTCTTAGGGTATGTACATGTCTAACCTTTCTAAGTCCTCTATTTACCGGTCAAATTCACCATTTCAAAAACAACAGAAAATTCAAACAAAAGAAAGGAAAAGACGGTACGACCAAACCACTATTCGCCGTCGCACCATTCGCGCAAGCAACCCTCGTAAACGGAAGTTTAAAAAAAGTCGTAGCTCAACCGAAATACGTTGACCAAAATGAATGGTATGATAACTATATTATTAGATTGCACCTCGATTATTAATATATATATATATATATATTTAATTGTTTGTAGGCTTGCGGTAAACAGTATGTATTTAAGAATAGATAATTAAAATTTAATGATTATTAATTTTTGATGTTTCATTGGTTAGCGTTTGATTTCTTCAACCACACGAATCATTTTTACAGTACCGTTTCGGAATTTTGTACACCTCGTGAATGTCCCGTAATGACCGGTGGACCAGGGTAACCCAAAATCACATATGAAACAAAATTCCACCCTTTTACTCTAAATTCCTTTAAATTTCATCATAAATGAATAGAGTCGAATATACGTGGATTGATAGTAGCAAGAAAGCGGTGAAAGTTTCAGCGACATCGTATGTGGATTATGTCATGACGTGGATTCAGGATATTTTGAACGATGAGAGTATTTTCCCTATAAAATCAGGTAAGGTTTTTCATTCACCTTTACAATGTCTTTCTCTCCTTGAAAGTTTCATCACGAATAATCCTAACCGTTATCTCTTTAATTTCATGACCGGACTGTGAAAGGTATCGAGTTTCCAAAAGACTTTGTAAGTCATATTCGAGCAATATTCCGCCACCTGTTTCGAGTGTTTGCGCATATTTATCACAGTCATTATGAACGAATTCTATGTCTTTCGGCAGAAGGTCATTTAAACACTTTGTTTGCACACTTTGTGTGTTTTGCGAGGGAGTTTGATCTTATTGATAGAAAAGAGTTGGCGCCGTTGAATGATTTGGTTGTGGAGTTGGAAGCAACGGGTCGTATATAAGCGTGTGACTTTTGCCGCTTTGTATGAAAGTACAGAGGGAGAGACCTTTGTTTATTGATTTGATTTGAACTTTAGATTTCGGGTGTTTTTTATATGTTTTTTTTTTCTTCACTATATATAATTTTCATATGAAAATGTTTTTTTTTATGAGTTTTCTATTTTAAAATGGTGAAATTCTAGGACTTTGCGGCAGTCTCATGGATATTATACTCGAGTTTTCAATAAAATAAAGTTGATTGAGAGAGATGCGAGTGGTAAACTCAGAATCCGGCATAAAAGTCCAGTTTTAAATCATTTATTTCCAATACAAACCACCCAATTGGCGCAATTCAAATTCCAAATTTACAGTCCCAATTCTTGAATAAGCGCAATAGCAGCTTTAGCTTCTTCACTCTCAAGTAGCTTTTCATCTCCCTATCATCAAAGCAAACAATACCAATTTAGAAACTTTGCCAATCCGATCATATTTCTAATGAATTTTACTTGAATTTCTTCAATTTGAAGAGCCAATTCTCTGTGTGCGGCTTGAAGTCGGTTCTCACAATCCGGTATCATTTGCGTGGTTTCTTCCAAGACTTCTTTCTATAAGCCAAGAAAGTTTAAAATTAAAATATGGAAATGAAAGGGGAAACTTTTGGCATAGTTTACTTGTTTACGGATATCATGGATATCTTTAGCGTCCGCGACGAGCTTGTCGATAACAGCCTGCTGTTGTATCGCCTCTTTTTTGTACATTTCGAGTTCTTTGCTTGTCCTGTTCACGTTTTTTCATAAAATTAGAATATATTAAACAATATTTTCATATTAGATCCAGGATTTATTTAAGATTGAAAACTGAAGTCACCTTTTTAGGACGCCAGTTTTGATTTTAAGATCTCGTAGACTCGGTGCCATTTTTACAATTGAAAAATGGAAATTGTTGAATTGAGAAGTTGAAAAAAGTTATGAATTTTTTGATGTGAAAATAATAAGTAATTCATCTAGGCGAAATTTAATTGTTTTGATCGTTTCGGAGTTTGCGGTAGATGAGTTGGACTCGTTAGTGAAATCATTCACTGTGTAATTCCTTAGCGATTCGTCCATTTTTAATAGTTCTTCAGTGTACTCTTGCTTTGAGTCGATGTTGAATGTTTCGTCGTTCATCAACGTGAGTAAAATGCTGACAACAAGAAAAAACAAAATTCAATTACAATACATTAACAAAACCGTATCCATGAAAAGTTGAAAATTCATTGAAAGCAACATCAAAATGATAAATAAAAGATGCATACTTTGCAATTCCTCGCAATTTCCCAATCTCCATTCCAATTTTAGCTCCCTCCGAATAGCCCAAATCGAATCCTTCTTGAAGTAATTTCTCTTTCCCTTCAGCTACACCTTCCTTATACCCAATCTTTTCACAAAAATATCAGGAAACCCCAATTTTTGGAAATGGAAGTATTTGTGAATTACCACGCCATGAGTGTCTTGTAAACGATACCAATCCCGGTCAGCGATAGCTCTATCATAAGCAAGATCGTCTAAATCATCTTCCCAGTCCGACATTAAACAAATTAAGAAGAATGAGGAAGTTGCTGTTTCCCGTGGAATAAGCCACAGTGCTAGTTTTTGATTTGCTTTTTTTTTCCCCAAGCCTCTTTCAAAAAAGAAGTTTTCAACTTTTCTCTTTTTTCAGAACTGCAAATATGACTGTAAGAATATGATTTTACTCACATTTATACTTTGTTATTTTCGAATTTTCGGCCGTTGTTTGGCGATGATGGTGTCGTGAGGGGCGATATTGAATTGATTTGCAGAATTTTCGTTGTGAATGGACTTGGAATTCCACTTGACCCGTGGAGATCCCCGTTTTAATTTCCTTTTTTTTGAAAGCATTTCTCTCAGGGTCTAACCTTTTTAATTTATAGCTTGCCGTTGACCTTCTCAACCCACTTGAAAGCAGTGAGCGTAAACAACACAAGCTCAAGCGATTAGTGCAGAGCCCGAACTCATACTTCATGGACGTCAAATGTCCAGGTACGTCGGAACCAGTGATAAGATGAAAATTTTCAATTGATTAATTGGGGAATTAGGATGCTTCAACATCACAACTGTCTTTTCGCATGCTCAAACGGTAGTTCTTTGCGGTTCATGCGCAACTGTTCTTTGCCAACCGACTGGAGGAAAGGCTCGATTAACTGGTATTTGTTTAGATTCTTGTTAATGGAGGAAAGAATTGGAATTCTAACTCTTGTTTGTGTGATTTAGATGGATGCTCTTTCAGGAAAAAGTCTGGTTAAATATTCAGTTTTTATTTATCGCTAAAAAAAAATAAAAATTTGAATATTGATGTTAAATCTTTGTCACGACCTAATGCAGTTGTTGAAGAATGGTGGACTACTTGTTGGATATAGTTGCGATTGGATAACGATTATATTACTTATACTATGCATTATGTATTGATAAGGGATTCCATCTCGATTATATTACTCGTAGTATGTTTTCATGTATGATATACGAATTCTTCACGATTATGTTATTTCAAGTCCGTCAGATTGTCCCTGCTTAGTTTCTCCTTTAAATACTTGAACCCACCATGAACAGACATCTTTTTCTTTTTCTTTTCTTCTTTGCTCATCTCACGATCAGAACTGGGTGAACCATGCACATCTTCACTCTTCTTCGAAAACAGTCTACTGGGCGATGATTCCTTTGAACTTGCATGCGAACTTGCGGTCGTTTCTCTCATCCGTGAAGTTGAACTACTTGTACAATCCGAGAGTGGAGAATGATCAAACGACTCAGCACCAAAACCGGTCGGAGACGAGCAAGTCGTTGTTGTCGTGGTCTCATACGAATACGTAGTTTTTTTTAAAGAACTAGATCGATACAGCGAATCTCTCCCAGAAAATTTAGATTTCCACGACGTCGTCTCTTCCATCTCAGAAATCAACTCTGAACTCCTCCCTCCACCATTTCGTACCAAATGCGTCCACGAAGAAGTACGTTGTAACAACCCATGATCATCTCTATTCCGCGACGAATCACTATGCGTAGAAAGATTCGTGATTCTCCTTCGTGGTCCGAAATCTGCGGGTGATAGTGGATCGGTTAAGTCTCCGTCGGATAATTTTTGAAGAGATTCAGAGTTGTTTGTGGAAGAAAGGGTTTTTTCTTTCATTAGGGATTGTTCGAAGGATAAGTAATTTGCACAGAAATTTGAACGGAGTTCTTCTGCTTTTAGGAGGAATGTGCTTTTATCAAATGCGGACATTGCTTGGATATGGTGGATTTCTTGTTGCAAGTGGATTATTTGAAAGATGTTTTTCATTCCTGGACGAAAAGATTAAAATAATAAAATAATAAAAAAAAATGAATGTAAATTACCGTCGTGATCTGGTTTATCTAGAAATACACAGGATTCAAGTGGTATAGGTTGTTTAAATAACACAAATTGATCCAATTTCCGTAATTTAGTTATTAGAACTAAATCCGTAAACACCATCACGACAACTTCAACCGGCGTCGACCCATTCTTTCGAATAAAATGGAACGTTTTCTCAATAATCAATTCCCGTGAATCATTCGCCAATTTAAATTTCTAAAAACCATTAAATAATTTCACCCCATGTCCCCCGAAATAAAAATCAAAAAACAGCAAAATTTTTACCTCTGTAACATTATTAAAATCCAGCCCTTCATCAATCAAATTAATCCTATACGCGCCTTCCATCTTTCGTAACGTTTCATTAACCAACGCAACTTTATCCTCAATTTTGTTAATCAAGGCGTTAATTGCGTCCATTTCCCTCGGGTTCTTTGTATGTGAAAGTAATCGTTTTAAAATTATGGGGTAGCGGGTTAACCGGTGCATTGGTTTTACTAGTAAAT
Source organism: Nowakowskiella sp. JEL0407 (assembly GCA_027600645.1). Classification (NCBI taxonomy): domain Eukaryota; kingdom Fungi; phylum Chytridiomycota; class Chytridiomycetes; order Cladochytriales; family Nowakowskiellaceae; genus Nowakowskiella; species Nowakowskiella sp. JEL0407. Next base: position 23,116 of record JADGJK010000134.1, on the reverse strand, counting down.
CGGCTAGTGAGAGTTTGTTTAGTCGTGGGTTTGATTCGCATGTCTAAAAAAGTATGCATATTTTTTGTGTTAGATTTGAGGTTTGGATTTGAAAGAGGATGGGGGATTACGGAAAGCGATTTGGAAAAGTTCACGTCGTTTTTTAGCTTATTTAATAGCCGTCGTGCATTATGTTGGTTTCCGCAGTATACAGCATACAACGAAAATTTATCTATCTTTTTTAGGATATAAAACAATTAGAAAGTTCAAAACAAATCGAAAAGTTCTTCTGTTTTAGAGCTATTAATTTTTAGGGGGCTTACCTGACTTTCAAAAACTCGAATGACTGCTTGGGTAGCTACTTTATCATTAATATCTTTAATCCCGATTAATATGAACTCATGGATTTCGGCGAGATCTTTGATGTTGCTGAATAGACTTTGTGATTGTGATTCGGAGATTGCGTTTTGTATCAGTAGTGGTTTAAGAAATAGCTGAAAGTTCAAATTAAATAAGAATAAAAAAAGTTTCTTTAAATTACCGTGATTATGTTTCGTAAAGCTGTAACGTAACCGGTTTCTGTCTCTATTAGTTCGGTTAGGACTTCTTGTTGTTTGCTATTTATGATGTTAACAGTTTCAATCTGCAAAGACAGGGGTCAGACAATGAGATAAATAAAATAATTGTTAAAGTGTTAATTTACAGTATTCGGCATCTGTTTCTCCTCTTTTAGTCGTATATTAAACACAGTTTGCGCGAATTTGATTCCGGAATCTTGCAATATATCTTGTTCTCTCATAGGAATCTCACCTTGAATAAGTACATAATGATTTGCTATTTCAAGCGAAATAATGCATTCCAACGTACCACCGTCATCACCAAGATACGTAAACTCGTAATCTTCTTCTTTTCCTGGAAGCACGAATTTTTCCAGCGCTTTACCAACTATCTGTCGAACAGTTGTTGTGGGAGTGACAAAGAAGGTCTTGGTCGCGACTGACTTTTGGACAGGATCTAGCGTCGTTACTCGCACAACTTCTCCCGTTTCATCTCGTTTCTGAAAAGTAACCACAGATTAATACACAAGCGGAACCCAAAAATGTATGTAGAACCCTCAATCTATCCAACTCCTCAATCATCTCACTAGAAACGGCCGTTTCAACAGGTACAATCGTACTCAAATTTGCCAACTGCATCCGACACTTTTGCAACTCATGTTTCAAAACTTCCAACTTATGATTGGATTTTTCCACTTGAGTCAACATATCTTGTTCGGCCGGTGTGAGTTTGGTCTTTTTTTGCAGAGAAGTTGGAGTTTTGGCTTTGTTCATTTTGTCGAGACCGTCGCGGATACGCATTTCGATGTCGATTTCTTTTTGGACGGCTTGGATTTTATCGGAGATTCGTTTCATTTTGTCAATGTGCTTTAAGAGATTTATTTCAATAAAAAAGTTAAAGTAGAATATTTATACGGTTATACCTCGTGTTCGAAATCTTGGCCTGTGTCAACTCGTTTCACACATTTCATTCGAGTCATGTTTCGACAATTTCGATGACAAACGTATCCACAAGCTGGGGAGGAGAAAGCTTAAGTGTACCACGTACAAAAAAATTATAATTTCAAATAATACATTCGCATTGGTACGGTGCATTTTTTTCTTCACCCTCTCTTTCCGCGATGAAATCATTAAAACAGTATTCGCAGTATTGTTGCTGGTTATTTACAAATTGTACGAATGCGTGTGGGAGTTCTCCTCCGGACATATTTAGGTTATACTTTCAAAAAAAATAATTAATTAATTACAGATTGATTTCAACAAGAAAGATTTACAGTTGATGCTCGTTTCCATTCTTTGTCCTTGTCTTTCAACGATGGTGGAGCTTTGTCGAGGTCTTGTAGCGATTTCTTTATATCCGAATTGGAATCTAAATTCGACATGCTTTTGGCTTTGCTCTACCCAGAGAAAAATAATTCAAATTTATTTTTTTCCGACGAAATAAAAAAAACTAGTCGCTTAAAAAAACTTCAAATTACCCGTTTACTGGAAACAGCTCTATGTAGGTTCGTAGTCTTTGGTCGCCAAGGTTCAGTATCAACACCAATCGCCTCCAACGCATTCAAAATTTTATCAACCAAATCCGACGTTTCAAATATATACGACGGCATATCCATAATCCTCTCCGCCGCCCTATTATACTGCGTCGTAGTAATATGTTTCGTCCCTCTTAAATCATTATACATCGCCTGATAAAACGCACTTTTCACAAACGACCGTTTGGGAGGTTGTTCTAATGACCCGTTAGATCCACTGGTTCCACCACTGCGTTCAATAAATGTGCCGTGGTAAATGCTCTCCATGATGTTGATTACTAAGTATGCTAAATCGTCGAAGAGGGTTTGGTCAGGGTTTTCAAGACCGAATTTTATATCGGAGATTATGCGACGAGCATTCTTGCCTTCGGCATTCGCAGGGAAAGGGACGGGGTTAACGGCGTTTCGGGAGAGGTATGTGTTGAATATTCGTAGTGCTTGGGTTTTTCGGGCGGATAGGTGGAGGTTGAAAAAATCTACACGGTATTGGTGAACTTCCATTCTTAAAAACTATTTTTGAGTGATAAATTAAATTTTTAGTTTATGGGTTTTTAATGCAAAAATATTGGAAACATACGTAAAACGTTTCGTATCCTCGCCAAAGTAAATACATTAAGAAATAGCATCTGTTTTTTAAAAGCTGTACTTAAAAATGATACTCCATTTCAGATTCGAAATACGCAAGTTACCTTGTTATCGGATGGTTCCATATTCCTGAAAACCCGCGACCTTCGATATCTCTTAAGAACAGATCGTTATTTGGTTTATCTGAGCAACAAAAGTAATTCGAAAAATATGTAAAACAATGTTTCCAAACGCTTGAGAAATAAACATTACCAACACCAACTTTCTTTTCCAATGAATTTCCAATTTCAATTCCCACAATATTCTTTGGAGGGCTTTTAATCATACTCGAAATATTAAATGAAAACGAAGTTCGCGACCGTACAACTGGAGTATGCGGCGAAGAACTATTCGATGAATTTGTTCCATGTCGATAAACTCTATTCAACGATTGTGGGGCAGAAGAATTTGAATCATTGTCTGATGATGGTGATAATGCGACGACTTTATCTATGTCTTGTACTTCTTTTGTATCAATAAGTATTCCTGACTGTGACCGAGAAAGAATTGAACCAAATTTTAAACTGGACATATTATTCTACAAGGTATGAGATTTGTTGCAAAAAAATGGATGTTTATGTAAAAGAATGGTTTTTAACCAATCAATCTCAGTTGGAAAAGAATTTTTTTAAAGTTTATTATGCAGACACTTGAGCAGGGTTTGGAGAACCAAGAATCAATGGATCTCGAACAGTAATTGTGTATCCGTTACTGGTGAACTGTATCTTTGCAGGTGCTTGCATAACGTCGTTCTCAGTAAAAGTTCCGATAATTTTGTGGTCTGCGTGGACTATTTCTCCCGGTCCTTTGAGTATACCTTGTTCCCAAATTCCTTTTTTCTGAATAAATTGAAGTTGAAATGAATTTCTTTAACAACATATCCAAAAAAATAAGTACTTTGCTCTTTAAAGATCCGAAAGTGTAAGTTCCTATGCGTCTGTGTTAGTTACGAGAACTATTGAAGATTAACCATGGTCCGACCCTTTCCGTGTTTCAAATCATCTTTCCACTGACCATCATACTCATCTCCGTTAGCATATTTAAAAACTCCAGTTCCGTTTCTTCTCCCATTCTCAAATTGACCTTATCAAAAAATACCCAGAATCAACTATCCCATTCATTTATTTTCAATCTGAAGATTCCTTCTACCTTTATAAAAACTTCCATCTAAATACACAAATTGGCCCTGTCCATTTCGCTTATTATCTTTAAATTCTCCAATATACCTAGTCCCGTTCTTCCAGATGTAAGTACCAGTCCCGGAACGTTTGCCGTTTTCATACATCCCATCGTAGATATCTCCGTTGGGGAAAGTGTTTCGTCCTTTCCCGTGTCTTTCTTTTGCTTCGTTCCTTTCACCAACATACGTCTGGATGGGAGAGAACGGTGTTTAATATTTGAGATAATAAGGAAAGGTGTTTAGAGTTTACTCCGATGTTTGGGCCGGTTTCTTCTACATCTGCTTCCGATCCGTTATCACTCATTTCTTTTTGTCTTGACAAAGAACGCGTTTGTTGTCAGGTTGGGTTAATCGATGTGCGAAATGTTCACAGTCGAACTTGGATTTCGTAAATCTTTATATGTTTTGGAAATTAATAGCAAGTCGGTTTATTGTATTTATCTGAGCTTTAACATACATAAAAAGAAAGAGTTATTTATTTTTAAATATAATAATACTGTACATAAACAAAATCTCGTGAACCGTAACAAACCGCAATACTTAAATACAAGTAATTTAAGAATACTACTTATCTGAAGTATTCCGCATTTTTTTCTTGCAACAGCACTCCTTGCGACAACCGCTGTAGAATCCTTTAACCCAAATTTTCAGAAAAGCAAAAACCGGGAAAAAATGCCCAACTGGACACAGTACTTGCTAGTATGCAGAGTACTTTATAGAACAAAGAAACAACCAAGTAAAAGGCAGCCCGACGGTTTCTTTCTGTTGAATAGGTGTCGGGCTTAAGCCAGTACCATAACCCTTGCTTATCAGGTTTACATAACAGAAAGCCAGTTGAGCAAGACCATTGTTTCATCGACGTTGAAAATTAATTTGCCGCCGGAGTTATGATTGTAAAAATATCGCGCTTTTTGACACTCGCTGTCAAATGTAGAAGATCATGAAAATTTCCAAAGATTGAAGCAATTAATTTTTGTTCTACGTTTCTGCTCATTTCAAAGCTATTTTTTCAGTACATACACGCGCAAACTTCATGATTAATGCTCTTCTATGTGTTTTCATGTAAAGAAATTTTTTTAAAAAAAAATAGAAAGATGGAAACAAAGAACATCCCATATGCATTGCTATTGTGCCATCAAGCGTTTGCGTCGCCAAATGAAGCTGCAAAATGAGTACACTTCACTTAACGCCCTTAAAATGACCGCAATTTGGGAAATTTCCAACTAAACAGTTGATTTTAATTGCCCTCAACGGTTTATCGCTTCGTAACAAACACCAAAATTTTTGAGCTGGTTTTAATCACTAGGCTGAAATTCGACCAATTCACTTTCGAGTGCAATAGTTTGAAACTGCAAAAGAATCCGATATCATGAATGATTCAAATCACAATCCCTAGGCGAATCTCGAGCATTCTGCAGATTTTGTAAGATTCAGAAATAGTTTCAGATCTGAAAGAGAAACAAAAAATAAAAAAACGATCAAATAATGATTCTGAAATTTAAACATTTTCATTTGGCTCGTGATTGGATGGATAAAGCTTAATATTTGTGTAACTTTAGAAAAAACAAAACGGCAATGGTTATATTAACACGGGTAGCTCAATTTTTCATGTTTTAATCGTTATTTTAATTTTCTGAGAACGTATTTTTTACACTCTAGTCCACAAGTTCTTCAAAATCCACTCAACCTTCCTCATTGAAAAGAGATTCTCCCGAAAAACCTCAGGACAGCGACTCCGATGCAACCTCACAATCCAGTTCCAAATCCAATAAATCTCATCGTCAGCACTTTCACCTCCACCCTTTTCAACGTAAAAAAGTAGTTCGCGGAAATGCCTTTATCTCCCGCCCGTCCAGATTAGATTTACGAACGTTGCTGTCTGAAGATAACCCATCTCGAGGATTCTTTACGTTATTTTGGATGGCAATGGCGTTTTACACCGTCACCACGCTATATCAGAACTGGAGGATAGAAGGAACTCCGTTAAAGTTGAGCTTTTTCTATCACATCTCAAAAGACGGGTTCGGGTTGGCGTTATCAGATTTAGCGTTGATTCTCAGTTGCTTTACGTCAGTTTTGATTACCGAGTTGTTTGTGTTTGGTGGGATTCCGCGTGCGGCGATATTGCCTATTCAACATGCGTGGCAGCTGAGTTGGTTTAGTTTTTGCGTTTACTGGGTGTTTTACCGCGATTGGCCTTGGGTAATGTTCGGGGGTTTCAATACATGTGAGAGTTTCCTTAATGTTATATTAGGTTCAATCTGGATTCTTTGTTATGCACGCTATCGCAATGCTGATGAAGCAACATTCATACATCGCAACAAACCGTGAGTTTTTGTTAAAACGAGATTTGCTGACATCACTGGAGAAGAAGCATCACGCTCTGGTATCTGATTTAAAAAGAAACGAATCCGACAGTGAAGAAACCGACATTGATGACAATGCAGAGTTGAAAGGGTTGGCGGATGAAATTGCCCAGTTGAGTACAGATTTGAATCGCGAGACTGTGTCTTTTCCGAATAACGTGACGTTTTGGAATTTTGCTGATTATATGGTGCTTCCGACTTTGGTTTATGATTTGGAATATCCGAGAACGACAGTGTTTGTGTTTCAATTATTGTCAGTCAGTGAGAAATATCTTTACTAATTGTGGAGATCAGTTTCAGGCCAGCATATCTTGTTGAGAAAACTTGCGCGACTTTGGGAACATTTGCTTTGCTATATATGACAGTGGAATACTACATATTGCCTGTTTTACAGAAAATGCCGACGATGCTGTTAAGTGATGCGTTGATGCAGCTGCTTTTACCGTTCATGGTTTGCTACTTGTTGGTATTCTACATAATCTTTGAGGTTGGTACAAAAAATCGTTATTGTTTACGTATTTACTTATAAGATTCAATAGTGTATATGCAATGGATTTGCTGAACTCTCAGGGTAGGTTTCCAAGTTTTGATTTATTCGAAGATATGTCATTTATTCTGTTGTAAAGATTTGCGGATCGTGAGTTTTATGATGACTGGTGGAATTCTTCGAGTTTCGATGAATTTGCTCGTAAATGGAACAAACCAGTACGTTTAACAACTAAAGCTGCTGTTCGTCAGGCATTTACCAGTTCTAATAGGTCCACGAGTTTTTATTGCGCCATGTGTTTTTGGAATCGCTACACAATCTGAAAATGTCCAAAAACGATGCGACGCTTTTCACTTTTCTCTTATCAGCGCTGTTACATGAATTGGTGTTTGCGGTCATTGGAAAAAGAATCAGGCTGTACTTATTCGTTATGCAGATGATTCAACTTCCGTTGATACAATTTGCGAGATTGCCGATGATTAAGAAGCGAAAGTTGCTTGGTAATTGTATATTTTGGTTTGGAATGTTTTTGGTATGTATCTTCACGTTGTTTAATCGGTGGCAGTTGATTGACGTTTCATTTTTACTTTAAAAGGGTCCACCGTTATTGGGAGTTGTTTATTGTAGAGAGCATTATCGTTAATTTGTTTTTCCTTTATTTTAAAGAACATTACGATGTTTTTTATCACGGTTTTATTGAATCTTATACCATTCTTGGAGACCTTTTAAATCGCCCTTAGAGATAGATTGTTTACTTATTATTTTTTTCGTTTCACACTCCCGTTGGAGTCGAAACCTCATTTCTGTGATCTGATTTCGAATGAGATCATTAATTATATTATTATCCTTATAATCATACTATTTGAGCCATGTTATTGAACAGTTTGACGAAATTTCGGAATTTGCAAGAATGGAGTCCCCAGCAATGTTCCGCTCAGAGGAAATGAGCTTGGTCCAGATTTATATTCCTCTGGAAATCGCCCAACCAACCGTTGCTGAACTTGCTGAGCATGGTCTCATAGAATTCAGAGATGTTGGTGTTAATTTCCGATTACTTGTTTATTCACTCAAGGGTTACATTTATAGTTAAATGCGAACGTGAATGCATTTCAAAGAGCGTTCGTTAACGAAATCCGAAGAATGGACGAGATTGAGAGACAACTCCGTACGTCCGAATTCCCCTTTATTGAAAATAAATCTCTTAAACATTCATTATCCAGGATTTTTACAATCGCAAATCGATAAAGCGAATATAAAAGTAGTTCCGCTAATCCAACCATTACATTATTCTCTGTCTCGAAACCAGCAAGAGTTGGATGAAATGGAAAGAATCATAAATGGACATTTCGATAGATTGGAACAAATGAACTCGTCGTATGAGGCGCTTAATAAGAAGCTTATTGAGCTTACGGAACTGCGTCATGTTTTGAAAGAAACTTCTGCTTTATTGCATCAGGTGAATTTTAATAGATCCGAAATTTGGGGGAATTTAACGGTTATGAATTTAGGGAGATCGCAGTGGATCTGATACGAGAATCGACCCACATCACGAAAACGCTCCGTTATTAACAACTGTTGATGATGATTTTTTGGAGTCGATGGAACACGGTGGAGGAACTCAACTCGAGTATTTTCACAAAACTCAAATACATTTCCAGCTCGTTAACGAATATTCAAATTTAGATTTATTACTGGTGTCGTTCCACGTCAAAGAATGGGATTGTTTGAGAGAATCTTGTTCCGGTCGCTAAGAGGAAACCTGTATTTCAACTGGGCGGAGATTGACGAACCCTTAAATGATCCCAATAATACAGATGAAACGATTGAGAAGAATGTCTTTATTGTATATGCTCACGGTTCTCAATTGTTGACGAAAGCGCGAAAGATTTGTGAGAGTTTGGGAGCGACGTTGTATATTGTGGATCATTCGTATGAGAAACGAAGAGAAGATACGCAGGAGGTTGCTTCGAGATTAAGTGATTTGAAGCAGGTTGATTTGTCGTTCGAAATGGTGGTGCTTCAAGACTGATTAGCTTGATTCTTTTAGGTTTTGGATAGTACTCAGAACAATCGTCGGTTGGAATTGAAGAAAGTGGCTTTTAGGATTGAAGAATGGGCGACGATTATTCTGCAGGAGAAGGTTCGCAGAAAATTTTTTTTTTGTAAGGAAGTTGATAGTAATCCATGGTTCAGGCAATTCATCACACGATGAACTTATTTAATTACGATCAAGGAAGGAAAGCTTTAATGGCAGAAGGATGGTGTCCGACCGAGATGATACGTACAATTCAAATTGCTCTTCGAACAGTTTCGGTAACAATTTATCCACACACCTTTACAGTTGATTCTAAAGTTATTAAATATTTTCAGGAGAGAACTCACGCCACAATTCCTCCAATTCTGAGCAAACTTCCGCGTCCATCAGAAGCTCCACCGACTTACCATCGCACAAATAAATTCACATCCGGATTTCAAGCAATCGTTGATGCTTACGGAATTGCTACTTACCGTGAAGTAAATCCAGGGTTATTTACAACGATCAGTTTCCCCTTCTTATTCGCCGTGATGTTTGGAGATTTTGGACAAGGATTTTTGGTCTTCCTCTTTGCATGTTGGATGTGCTCCAATGAAAGAAAGCTCGCGAAAAATAAATGGGGAGAGGTAATTTTTAATTTAGTGTGCTGAATTGAATTCTTGTTAAATACACTTTGTGTTTAGATTTGGGATATGATATTCGGAGGTCGATACGTTATATTGCTTATGGGCGCGTTCTCGATCTTTACTGGATTGATGTACAACGATGTTTTCTCACGTCCGGTGCGGCTATTTGAGTCAAAGTACGACTTTGTGCAAGAGAATCCCAATTCTACTCTTGCAGTCGGAATAAAGAAGGACGGTACCTATCCTTTTGGACTTGATCCGGTATATTTTGTACTTAGTAGCTGTTCTGTAAAATAATTTGGATAATTATGTTTAGGCTTGGTTGCTCTCTGAGAATAAACTCATCTTTTTGAACTCGTACAAAATGAAGATGGCCATCATTTTGGGATTCATTCAGGTAACCCTTTCACGACAAGTTCCACAGACAGTTGCTAACTATTTATTGGTTTAGATGATGTTTGGTATCAGTTTACAGATTGTAAATCACCGATTTTTTAAAAGACCGCAGAGCATTTACGCCGAAACGCTACCTCAAATTATTATGATGTGCTGCATTATTGGATACCTTGTCTTTATCGTAATTTTAAAATGGTGCATGACTTTTGAAGGAAGAACCGCTCCGAGTATCTTGAATACGTTGATTTTCATGTTTTTGGCTCCAGGGAAGGTGGAGAAGAGTCAACAGCTGTTTTCTGGACAGGTATTTTGAAAGCATATTTTTTTCACGGGAATTTTTCTAAATTTGTGCTTATAGTCTGAAGTTCAAATGGTTCTTTTAATTACGGCAGGATTGTGTATTCCTTGGATGCTCGTTGGAAAACCTTATCTCGTTTGGAAAGAATCACAACAGCACCATGACGGTTTGCCAACTGCACGCGGTGGTTATCGACGGCTGGACGTAGTAAATGGAGATCATGATGATATTGATGACGATTTCGACGATATGGATGACATAGTAATCGTGGAAGAGGTGATCCACAATATATTACTGTTAATATGCAACTAATATTGTTCTTCAGCATCACGATTTCTCTGAAGTGGTAGTTCACTCAATCTTGCACACGATCGAATTTGTGTTGAGTTGTATCTCGTATACGGCATCGTATCTTCGTCTTTGGGCTTTGTCTCTTGCACATGCCCGTATGTTTAAACTTCAATCATCATTCTTGTATTTTAATCATTCAAATTACAATTCAGAACTGTCGGAAGTGCTTTGGGATATGGTCATGGGTAATGTTTTCCTGGTGAAAGGAGAATACATGCAGGTCTTTGCCTTGATGTTGGGATACTATTTCTGGCTTCAAGGCACTATCGGACTTTTAATTTGTATGGAAGGACTTTCGGCATTTTTACACGCCTTACGTTTGCACTGGTAAAAATCATAATTCACTTATGTACACTATTGAAATATTTGATTTATTACGTTTAAAGGGTTGAGTTTAACAGCAAATTCTACGAAGGTCAAGGAAGAAAATTCCAACCTTTTTCATTTGAAGCTGTGATGAAAGAACGAGAGGAAGGTAGCGAGTAAATGGATGATGAAGCTTTTAATTGATGGATTTGTTCTTTGTTGGAATATGAAATAAAGTATTATAATTTACATCTGAATACTTTTGTAGCAACGTGAAACCAATCAAAAATACACGAACCAAAACACTCAAAAATCAAATAAAAAAAGAATGACTTTAGAACGCGATTCTAATGCTGATGCAAATCCATTTGATGATAGTCATTCCATTAGCGGAATCAGTCTGGATCGTCCACCGTCCTATTCGAAAACTTTCAAGATCGGAGTAATTCTAAGTCCAAACTCATCATCTTCAAAATCACCAATATCCACTCTAAATAAAAAAAGAGATTCTTTTTCACTACCGCCAGCTGGATCCGCACAAGAAACTGAAATTCTGAATCTCGTCGAAGAAACATGCACCGACACAGAAATCGACCTGAAGCAGTTTCTATACCGACTGCGAGACTCGAAACGAAATAAAGATCCTTGTTCTTTCAAAGATTGGACGAAAGATCATTCCCCCACTATGCTACCACAAATTAAACGGAAGAAAAAGAAGTTTCATTATTTTCGAAAATTTTTATCGGTTTTCACGGACCAGATTGCCGATGGCTCACAAGAGGACTCGAAAAGTTCCAGTTTGGGCAGAAGTTACGGCGACATTCCTCCACCGCCTGCTGAACATGATAAGAATGATTTTTTGGGTTTGGCGATATATTATCATGAAAGAGATCAATTGGGAATTTCGTCGTTTTATCTCCGGCTTTCTGCAGAGCACGATAATCACCCTATCGGATACTATTTGTACGCAATGTCACTTCGAAATGGATGGGGAGGTGGAAGGAAAGATCCGAAAGCGGCGTTTGAATGTTTTGTGAAATCAGTCGAAGCTGCCATTGCAACGATTTTTGGAATTGGTGGGAAAGTGTTATCGCAACAAGCTTTGAAGCGGAGAAACAGCGGAACCTCAGATTCCGATGTGAAGGAACCCAAGTTAAAGAGAGACCCCAGCAGTGCGTTCAATTCGATGGATAGGAGATCACCTAGATCACTTTCGGAGCACCAATCGGTGAAGAGTTCTAGTGGGCTACGGATTGATGCGTGGCAGTTGTATGCGTTAACTAATACAGCGGAAATAAGCGAAGAGAATATCAATTTGATAAAAGTTATACTGCCGCTGCCGGTTTATGAGATTTCAATGTCGTTTAGACACGGCTGGGGTGTTCCAAAATGCGCGGAGGCCTCGATTTATTATTTATCAGTCGCGGCAGGTAATTTCCATTTTTCGTTCATTCGCGAGACTTTTTGAAAATACAAAAAAATCATTAAATGATCTTTCTAAAGGATTGGGAGACCCGGACGCATGTTTATCGCTTGCAGACTCTTACATGAAAGGACTTGGAATTCCAAGATCAAAGTATAACGCAGCAAAGTACTTTAGGTTGGCAGAGAAGAACGGGATTAAGTTGGTTGGTGAGAGCTGGGTTCATAAAAAGAAATGGGGAGGTGATGAACCTGATTAAGATGGACTTGGTTGACTTTCGAAGTTGTGAAATATAAAATTTCTGTATATTAAATAAGCTTATCAAAAGATATTGCACTAATATTAGGGCGAGGATTCTTCAAAATTCTCGTACCTGAAACAAAATAGGGAAAGATAATTTTTCACTCAAGTCGGATATACTGAAAACACCAAATTTTATTATTAGAAGACCATGAGGCTTAATGAAATCCGAAACATCAGAAATCATCTTTTACGTTATACAACGTTGATGAAGTGCTGAACTGTCCTTTATTTCAACAGACCTTTCAACAGAAACATATTTCAACGTTGAAAAGGTGCTGATCTGACTATCACCGTCCCTTATTTCAGCAGCAACCTCCTCACGCATCTTCTTCTGATAAAACGTAAACGTTTTCACTCCTTATGAGCTCCTTTATGACAAAAGAAAAATAAACAATTAATTATTCAACGCAAAAACAAAAAAGAAAAAAATAAAATGCTCGAGGCAAAGTATGAACAGTAGAGATACGTGAGAACAACAAGAACGAGACCGAGAACCCCAATAATAGAACCGATCATAATCGGCACATTTTTTTTACCTTCATCTTCGGCTTTCGGCGGTACCTTTTCGGTTTCACTGCATCTTCCATTTCATTAACTTCATCCGTTGTCAATACAAAAACATTGCTTTGGAAAGAAAACATTTTCGGTTCTCCAGAGTATAAAACCCCGGTATAATTTAGCCGACAAACTGCAAATACACTTGAATTGACGTTTGGTGTTAAAACTTCAGCTTGAGGATATGGTTTGTTCAGAGTCGTTTTTGTTCCTAAAACTTTTTACGGGGTTATTTTGCGTAAAAAATAAATAAAACGCAATATACTAACTAATTATCAGCTAAAATCTTTGCGTCTGTTGAAGGATACACCATCTCGGAGACCTCAAGTATTTCCAATGACGATGAATTCAAAAGCGATATCGATTTCCATGGCTAAAATCACAAAAACACAAAAAACCGCATAAAAGATCTTGAAACCATAAATTTAAACCAGCTTACTTGATACAAAACGTTCCACCGGCAGTGAACCTTTCGGTCTTTAGTGAAGCCAAAGTTTGCTGCTGGATCGTTTGGTAAGCAGATACGAATATACTGTCCAAGTTTCGGGCTGTTAACTTGAATCGCACTTATATTACTCAATGTAGTGGGGTAATATTTGGGGGGTGGGGTGGACAGCGATATTTTGATTCCACAATCAAAATCGTAAGGTGATGTAAAGATTCGATTTTAAGCAGTGGTAATTCGAATCGCGTATCTACCTGCAGGAAAGTTGGAGGGTATGTTCCATATTTCCGTGTTGCTGGTTGTGTTGTAACATGTATGGATTGATTCAGAATATTGATCGATGAGTCCTGATTTTGAGCTGACCAATAATATCCATCGTTTTCCCAGAACGATTGATTATTCCCACGCACAGTTTTCGAAAGATTGTGATAAAGAAGTTACAAATTGAGGATTCGCGAATGAGTCCGCGTATGTGGGCCGATCGCCAAGTTTCCATCCTAATGGAATAACTTGAAGGTTGCCTAAATTCTACGATCGAAATATAATATTTACTAATTATTTCTTGAGCGCGACAAAGAGTAAATAAATGAGAAAATAGAAATAAAATGTTGATTATGGTTGTGACTCCAAAAAGTTCCATGTGAAGATGAAGATTGTCAGCGGAGACATTCATTTTTTTTCTTTCGGAATCAACAATTTTCCAACTTCTTCCAAGGACTTTAAATGTTTAACTTGAAAATTAACTTCATCATTGAGAAAATATAACTTTGGGATATATTGAATGAATTTCATTAGTACAAGTTCTGCGAGTCAGTACCAATTTAAGCTCTAGATTGAGATAACTATTTATTTCTCGTATTAAATTCATAGATTCCGTTTGATATCGCGTTGACCTTTGCTGACGCTGGTAAATGAATGATCACGGTGAAAAAAATTAGTTCTTACAAATAATATCACCTCGAAACAAAATAATACCAGATTTACGAAACCAATATGCATACAAGTATGATCCACCAATAACAGCAAGTATGAATACAACAGATGCACCGATGACAACGTAAACAATTGGAGATACTTGGCTATTTACATCGTGCGACTCAACTTTTGTCTCTGGTAACGGGGGAACGTTGATAGTGCAGTTTCGTTGATCAATTACAGATCGAACCGGCCCAAAAAAGAAGACGTTACTGCGATAGGAATATGTCTTACGTTCTCCAGAACTTAATTTGTTGGTATAATTCAATCGACACATGAAGTATGCAACACGACCTCGTCTTGCTTTGTATTGGTAACTCCAGATACTGTCCCCAAAACTATTAAAAAACGCTTTAAACTAAATACTCAGATTGTATACATCAAATTACCATCAATAATCTGAGCAGCTGAAGAAGGAAATACCATGTCCTTGACTTGCACAACTTCCAATGAGTATGCGACATCTTTGTTCAAACTCCATAGCTTAATCAATATCATGAGAAGTGAATATCGACTATATAAGTACACAATACCGCATTGACAAAGTCCCAACCGCACTGAATTTTTTTTGTGGTATCTTTGGCCGGGGGATCAATGAATTGCATGTTGCCGAGAGCAGGAGTATGAACATAAATATCACTAACATTACTGCGCGTCGTTGGATAGAATGGCGGGAGAGAACATTGTTTAAACACCGACGAATACACTACCAAATCATAAGGTGAAGTGAAAACGTCGGTTTGAGTGGTGATTCGAACAGCGAATCTGGTGCTTGTTGGAATGTTTGCGGGTATATTCCAATACACAAAAGCGTTCGTTTGATTATATGCTTTGAAAGGTTGGTTAATAAAGTTATCATATATCAAGATAATTAAGCATTAAGGTGTTTTGTGAAATTGAACTTACAAACAACATCGACAGTTTTCCCGGAGTTATCAATTATCTCCCACGTAGAATTGACAAATAGAGGATATGTCGGAGGGGAAACTTTCAGTAAAATAGATGAAGCAGGTATGGGACTCGGAACTGATTCTCCCAGCACCCAACCTAAGTTAGATTGCCAAATTCAATTATTCAATATTCTAGCAACTTGAACCCGGCTGAAGTAAAACATTATCAGACTAATTACCGGTTATATTCTGAGCGCAACAGCAATAAACGCAAAGAGTAAGAAGGAGAAATACACACTTTATCTCCTGATTGCACATTTTGTGTGGTTTTGTGCCGAGACTGAAGTTTTCTGTCCTGCCACTGACCTTGCCACTCCGATTTTTTGTAATCTCTGATTTTTCATTTTTATTTTTATTTTTAATATTCGAAATCACATTGCACTCTATGCTATTAGTAAATCTCATTGACCATGGTTGTCGAGTGAAGAAGGTTGACGTCTGGTTTGAACAGCACACTCGGTCTTTTTTTTTTTCCATATGCATCGAAATTATGAAATAAAGTATGAAAAAATAGGAATAGGTAAATCATATTAGGTAGGGAAAATATGACTCAACTGCGGGGAGCTGGAAGATTTTTCTGGAAAGAGAGATATTGAGTGAACGCCGATAATTCAACAGAAGGAAAGTAAACGATATCGTAGGAGTATTCTGTGTTACCAACGTGACGAACAATGATAATCATAAATTTCCAGTCCGATTTCGGTCAATTTACAGTATTTGGTAGAGACTTTTCAACTCTGACATTCTAGTTTTTTTGAGATGGTCTTATGAGATTTCTGACTCCTGTGTCTTTTCTTGATGAATAAAATGATTTTACCTCGTACATAAGCAAAAAAAAACATACACACTAGATTTGATTTTCACAAACTAATAAAATGAGGAAGTCTTTTATTTAGGTTTACACACACTCAGCGGAAACATTCCAACTTTTGGTGTCTTTATACTAACTATTGTTCCCATTGCCCATCCATCGTCATATACTTCAATTAACCTAATCACATCTCCAGGGTATAAATTCAACTCATCGTCTCGTTGCGCTTTGTATATAAAAGCTACTTCAACATCCGTTGGCGTTTGTGGTGACCCGCCGCCACTCGACGCATCCGTGACAGGTTGGTCTTCGTACGAATGACTCGGATTCGTCGCTACAAACATATGCTTCTGTTGTTTTGTCATCTCCACCAAGTGGTCCTGCCTTTGCGTTAATTCTCCCGACGACCCATCAGAGAAATTATCCAGTCTGCTATGATTCAACATCGTACTGTCGCTCGTGTAAGGATCAAGTGCAACGTCAGAATTTATCGTAGAAGTTTCAGAATTTATCGAAATCAGAGGATTCTTTGAACTCGAACTTTGATTTCTTGATCGGACATTCGCACTCGTACATCCAGGTTTGAAACAGTTCATCGGAAAGTATCCCCGTTTCCCCGTTCGCGCATTTCGACCTAACGCCCATCCATCTTTAAATTCTACTTCTACCAAAACTAAATCTCCAATTAACAACACAATCTCATCGTTTCGCGCAATTTTCGTGAATGGACTCAGTACAGTTCGAACCACTTGAGTTTTTGGATTCTTTTGTGGTTTATTCGTCGTCCCGTTGGGTATAACCTTTGTCGAATTCGCCGTTTTCAGTATCGATCGTGGTGCGTTTGTGGTGGCAGCTGGAGCCGAAATATGATCCGGATCTTTTTCTTGCTCGTTCGTGATCAAATCAACCTCCGAGTTCGAATTTATCAGTCGTGAAACAACTCGATTTGGCGGCGACGGTATATCAAATTCCTCTGAAAACATTATCGAGTCTGTGCGTCCGCTTGATAACTTACTCAACGACTTTTGACCCAAAACAATTTCACCGGCCGCGTTCGTTGAATTGGCACCAAAGCTTCCTTTGGATGATGTGGCATTGGACGCCGTGGCATTTGAAGATGTCTTCTGGCTTTGGAATGAAACTGGATTCGTACTTCGTACAACTAAGCTCTCGACGTTTTCGCTGTATGATTTTATATCGACAATGTAATCGTCATCAAATTTTTCGTCGGAAGGGAATAATGATCGCATTAATTTACGAACTGCCGATGTAAACAACAACGTGAATATAAATCTATGAAGAGCATTAACAATAAGATTATAAAAAAAAATTCTAGAAGCGCAGGAGTGGAAACTTACTGAACTGGCAAGAGCAAATTGGACAATCTCCACATAATCGACGCCAAATTCAAATGCTCCAACGCAATAATCGGTAAAATGTTAGCAGCCAACATCAAAAAAATCGACAACCACAACACCACCCCGCTTAAATACAACCACCGATTTATCCTCTTTGCGGATTCCTCTTTCGCCTTTAATGATTTCGCCGTTCGATTACTGGAAACGCGAGATCCTTGCGACGGTCTTTGAGAGAGTAATGACTGATTTATTCTGATTTCGTTGCGTTTTCCGTCGATGAATTTTTTAAGTGTAGTGAGAAAAACGACTGCCATGACGTTAAATAAGACCGCTATAAAAAAAAAACCAAAACATATAATACCCGACTGCAAAAATAATAGCAATAAAAACTTACTGTCTATAAACATCACCAGTAAGGCAATCATTAAGGTATAAAATCCAAGAAATTTGCCAAACATAGAAAAAACAACGATAATTACAGCGGTTACAAGAATTTTGGTTCCTATTAACTAAAATAAAATAATAAATCACCAAAGGTATTCCGTTATCATAAGTGCCACACATAACATATTTGAAATACGTACCAAATAGTCCCATACAATACTAAACGGAGTGATAATACGGATATTTCGGAAATTTAAAAAGAAAACAACAACGTGCTGCAAAGATAAACACTTAAACAAGTCGAATTCAACTTCCCTAATCGTTTTTACGTACAAAATTCATTGTGGTCAAAGTAATCATCAACTGCGAATTCCTCAAAATCACAACCTTTGTACTCCAAGCATCATCCTCCACAGCATTTTGCAACGTTGATGCCAAATTCAGTAAATTCCACAAATCGTATAATGAGTGATGTGGTAATTTATCATAGAAGGCATAATTTTCAATCAGGTCGACTGTCGCTGGGAATATACAAAAAATGGAGAGAACGAGTAGGGCGAGATTGAAATATTGCAGTCGTGGGGCTCCGGTATGGTAGTTGTGGACTGAGAAGGCTACGGCCGGAAGACAAATGAATATCGTTAATGTGCTAACAACGTCTTTTGGCGACAAAGAATAGAAGCAGCGGTTAGAGGTAAAGACAAGAAAGAAATAAGCAATTACAAGATAAAATCTCGGTCGTCTTCTCGGACAGTGACTGAGGATGGTCCATTGCAACCGAGCAATGGTATCAAGTGTTTGTGTTCCTTACCGAACTCCTTTGTGCACTCAATGCTACCCGTATTTTATTTTTCCACATTTTAATTCCACAACCGAAAACGTATGTTTTTTTTTCTCGCAAATGTTTATTTTATTTATCATTATATATCATTTTGTTCCGGGCCCTTTCACCAAAAATCCCCTTTTAATCACCTGTAAAGGTCTTCAAGTTTTGAAACCAATACAGTATTACAGTAACGAATTTTGTACCAATTAATGACGCCAATATTCACTACATTATCTAACAAATGCATATCATTCGGAAATTACTGAACAGTACACATTTTGTTTGTCAGGCGTAATTGGGCCACTGTCATAAATTAAACATTAGACACGGTTGATTTGAACAGCATACTGCACGCTATTTATTTTCCATAGAAATAATGAACCGATAAAAGAATAGATTGAGTGAATCATTTTTAGCAGGGAATCATGTCGACTCAACTGGGGGGAGCCGGAAGATTCTTCTGGAGAGAGAGATATTGATTGCTTGTATTATCACTTGTCGCAGCGCTACTGATGCCACTATGGAAATTAGTCAAAGTGACCCCAGATGGAGGAATATCGTTGTTAGGAACACCTTGCATGTACGTTGGAGTTGCTTGCATCATCGGAGGCTGGTTATAGAATTGACCTGGTGGAGGAGGAGATTGAGTTGTTGGATAGAAAGGTTGTGGCGGTTGCTGAAAAATTGCTGGATTCTGAGGTCCAATGGCTTTCGCGGCTAATAATAAAGAGATGATGATAAATCACAAACAAGTAAACTATTGGGGGGAAATACCAGTTGATCTACGTCTAATCCAGTAGAAGTAGACAAACAAACCACCACCACCAAGAACAGCAATTGCAACAACAACACCAATAACAATTGCAGTCGTATTAGGACTACCAGTCTCGTTGTTGCCAGAAGAAGATGCAGAAGATATCGGACTGTATCCAGATGAGCCTGACGAACCTGAAGATCCGGAAGATCCGGAGGATCCAGATGATCCCGATGAACCTGAACCGCTATTTCCAGTTATCGGTTTCATTGGACATTTATCCTTCGAATCATAAGGCACAATAAAGAAAACGTCACTAACAAACGAGTACTTGGTACTATCTCCAGGTCGAGTAAAGTTCAGGCGACAAACAGCTGGTCCACCTGGTGTGCTAGTCGGTAAGTCGATACTCGCCAATATCGAGTCTGCACCGCTACTTCCTGTCCCCAAAACTACAATCAGAAAAAGAAAATTAATAAAAGGATATGTTCATATAAATATTTCAATAGTTACCAGCGTTTATCTGTGCTTGTGAACCTGGATACACGTATTCCTTCACTTGAAGAATTTCCAACGACACCGGATTATTGATTCCTGATCCATACTTCCATGGCTACCAAAATGCTTAAACCTCTGTATTTAAGGTGAAATAATATCCTCTTACCCCGTAAGTAAAACTCCAATCGCAATAAATTGACGTCGAGAACGAAGAATACAGCGTTTTGACTTCCATCAATCCCGGCTCGTATACTCTGACAGCAGTAACGTTATTTATAGTCGTGGCATAATGCGGAGGCGGCGTACAAGGACTGAAATCCGCTGACGTGACTGTTAAGTTGTTTGGGGAAGTGAATACACCCGATGGAGACGTAATTTTAATCGCATAATTACTGCCGGCAGGAAAACTTTTCGGGATGTCCCAGGTAATGTAGTAGCTCGTTTGGCCGTAAGCTGGAATATTATAAAGGTTAAACAGTTTGAACGCTTTATTTCAAGTGATTACTTTTTACTTACACGCAATGTCCATTGTTTTTCCAGAACTATCTAAAATTTCCCATGTAGCGTTTACAAACGTTGCGTAAGTTGGTGTGGTTTTTACTTCAAGCATAGCGTATGAGCCCGCTCTTGGGATAGACGAAGGAAAGACCCATCCTAAATCAATCAATGACAAATATTGAACCCGTTTAAGAATCTGAAACTTTAGTATGAAACAAACCGGTCACTGTTTGCGAATTGCATAAATGAGAGCATAATAGTAGGAGAAAATAAATGCAAAGTTGAATAAAACACTGCATTTTGCAATTTCTGGTGGTCACAAAAGGAACAAAAGAATCCTGGGCATTTGCCGCCTGCAAAAATTATCGCAACGAGGCGCGGTTGATAATTGAATCTTCTTGAATCATATAATTTAGAAATCAATCTAGTCATAGATCTTAAAATTTATTTTCACGGCTGTGTTGCAATCATGAAACGTTAACAGCGCCTATAACGTACTATTACTTTCTCGTGCTGAAACCAAAACTGCAAAATTTTGGCTCCATCACAACCGCGTCGCAACCCCAAACTACAACGTAAAAATCCGGAAACTGTAAAATCGTCGCACTTTTTCTTTCAGCAACGACTGCAAAGATCAGTTTGATGTTTACACTCATAGACATATATTAAAAACAAAACCGCAAACCTCACTGAGTTGCTTAAGATTTTTGCAAAAAACTAAGATAAACTTCACATAATAAAGTTCTTTAAAAAAAAAATCTCCGGACCAAAGCCATAGAAATATTAAAAGAAATCAGACACATTGAGAGTACCCTAATACAAATCGTTAGACAAAACACCATCACCAAAAATTAAATTTAGATTACAATTGTTAACGAATTTGCAAGTTCCAGATGCACAGCATTTCGATCCAGTGTAAGTTTGTCCACCTGGAATAAATCATAATCAAAATATAACGCAATTTGTAATCATAATATTCAATACACATACCGCATTGACCGTACAAAGCAACACCTGACCCCTGACAACCACTTCCTGAAGAGGACGGGCTCGGTGACGTTTTTGGAGATGATGCCGGACTGGTTTTCGGCGAGGTAACTGGCGATGGTGACGGTGATTTACCTTGAGGATAAACTCCAAGTTTAGCTAATCCAGTAACCAAAGCGGCAACCATTTGCTCGCA
Organism: Nowakowskiella sp. JEL0407; assembly: GCA_027600645.1. Lineage (NCBI taxonomy): Eukaryota > Fungi > Chytridiomycota > Chytridiomycetes > Cladochytriales > Nowakowskiellaceae > Nowakowskiella > Nowakowskiella sp. JEL0407. The sequence goes on along the minus strand of JADGJK010000134.1, from coordinate 1,413 downwards.
ATTTTCTAAAATCAATAAGCGGTTTGAAAAACAGACGCGCCAGTGTGAACTTTGAAGTTACCTCGTTTCCGTTGTCGTTGGGATGAACACCATCGGATAAAAAATCGGTGGACGATGAGAAACCAGTGTTTTGGTCAACAACAACAATGGGAGATTGAGCGGTACTAAGTCCTGCAGCCCAAGATGGGATTCGTGCGTTTAATGCCGCAACACCAGTGTCATAGTAACGTTCAGGAATAATCTAATGCATAAATGAAAAGTTAAAAATAATGCACTAACATTCAATAAACGATCAATCCACTTACTTGAGCAACAATGATGTACATGTTTGGGTTGCTGGCACGCATCTGTTTAACCATGGTAGTAAACGCATTAATAATCTCATTCGTTTGTCTATTATTCCACTGATCATTCGTTCCCAAATGCATCGTAATGATGTCTGGTTTCGCCGCGCTCAACCATCCCGGCAACAAATTCTGACTGGCGATGTTGACCGCTTGAAAACCAGAGTGTCCCTCGTGGTTTGTGTCGAATGCTGAACCACTACATGGAGTTCCGGATAAAGTTCCAGTTTGGGAACCCACAAAGTCGATTTGGTTCATGTTGAAACCGGCTGCTTGCAGTTTACGGTAGAGCAGTGCACGCCAACATAATGTGGTGATGGAGTCACCGAGTGGCATGTAACGGATTGCCGAGACTGAACTGATGAGGAGAGCGATTAAAGGAATGAGTGTAAACTTCATTGCGTCCTTTCTTTTTTTGAATTGGTGTGTGACGAAACCTGACAGTACGATCCCTCACCTCACCTGAGCTGGCAACAAACAAATTGCTTGGGAAACTCATTGTAAGACCTTACTTTATTGTAAAGCAGCTTTTTTTAAAGCAAAATCTCTTCAAATCTCAGAAAATAATCGTTTGGTGTATTGCAGCACCAACTTATATCTGTCAGGAAAATCTGGTGGATGATTCATGCAATGCATGCACCCCCACCGTGGCGATAGTCATGGAATAGGATCATCTAAATCAGTTCAGTAGACCATTATATGTTCGATTTTTGTAAATAAATGATATCACTTCAACTTTTGTGGATTCTTGTCTTGACTGCGCCATTGACAAAATGTTCTTCATCAAACTGTACATGTACCCTTTACAGTAATATTCAATTTAATGCAGTGATCTATGTTATTTTGTTTCTTTCTTCCAACATACGATAGTTTCTCTGATCAGCGTAAATTTTTTTTTGATTGTTCGAGGGCGGAATTGAATTTGCCAATACGTGCGTGGATAAGTAGAATTGCTGATGTGGTTCTGATACATTGTTGTATTTTGAGGCTCAATGGATTTGCTATTTGTCAGTACTTGTTAATCACGTCTCAACTTGTAGAACTAAACCAACAGACTGCCGCCAAGAAA
>JADGJK010000133.1:0-53419 GCA_027600645.1 Nowakowskiella sp. JEL0407 | reverse complement strand
ATTATTAATACTGCGTAATCTGGTGTAATTTATTTACCTCTTGGATTATTCCTTCTCCACTTTTACTACGGTTGGTTAAATTTCCTGAATTTTTCTCTCCTGTTTTCACTAATGATACGAACAATTCAAAGATTCAGGGCATCGAGTTAAACATCTACATAAATTACTTTAAGCCCATCACATAGCTACCTGACAAAACAAGAACGACAACAAAGCAAATTAATTAAATTTTTCCAAAAACTCACACATGACGCAGCCTGAACTAATTATCGACTCGTGGCCTATAACAACCGATCAATTTATAGCACTATTAGACCCGAAATCACCGGAGAAACTTGAAGCGCTAGGCGGCACCACAGCCGTAATTGAAAAGCTGAAAACTAATGCTGAAACCGGACTAAAAACCGATAGCACCGATCGAAGTGTTGTGGATGGTGCATCGCGGAAAGCTTATTATGGAGAGAATCAGTTGCCACAGCCTAGACAAAAGTCGTTTTTTGAGTTTGTATGGGATGCGATGCATGATAAGATTCTGATCTTGTTGACGGTTGCTGCGGTTGTGGAGATTGCGATTGGGATTTATAAGACGGTTACGGGTGCGGAGCAGTTTGGATACTTGGATGGATTAGCTGTTACCGTTGCTGGTATTCGATTTTCACCCGATTTCTGGTTTTAAACCAATCACTCATGAAACACTTTTTTTTTTTTTAATGTACATAGTTGTTCTGGTTGTGCTCGTTACCTCCGTTAATGACTGGCGAAAACAAGCACAATTCCGAAAACTGAATGACTTTGGACGCAGTTTGTTAATGTGTAAGGTTGTTAGAGACTCTCAGACCATCTCTATACCCGTCACGGAACTGCTGGTGGGAGATATTTTATGCGTTGAAGGTGGTGACGTATTACCTGCCGACGGTTTGTTTGTATCGGGTTACAACATTCAATGTGACGAGTCAGCCCAAACTGGAGAACCGATGGGGATCTCAAAGAACCACACAAAAGACCCGTTTTTCTTATCTGGAACCAAAGTCGTTAACGGAATTGGAAAAATGCTTGTAATCGGTGTTGGACCAAACTCTGTAAACGGTCGATCTATGTTAGCCTTGAATGTCGAAGCTGATATCACCCCGTTACAATCTAAACTTGCGCAGTTGGCGGATCAGATTGCGAAATTGGGAAGTGGAGCTGCGTTGTTGATGATTATTCTGTTGATTATTTTACTGTTTGCGTTTCCGACTCGACCGACGACTTCGGTTGACATTATCAAGGGGTTGACGGACATTTTCATCTCCGCCGTCACGCTTGTTGTTGTCGCTGTGCCCGAAGGTCTTCCATTGGCGGTGACGTTGTCGTTAGCGTATGCGACCATTCGAATGCTAAAGGATAACAATTTGGTCAGACATTTAATGGCCTGGTATGTTTTTTTGAATTTTTCCGCACTTTGAGAAAAAAATTAAATTACACTATCTTAGTGAAACGATGGGAAATGCAACAACGATTTGTTCAGATAAAACCGGCACACTGACACTCAACAAAATGACGGTAGTTCGGGGAGTATTAATAGAAAACCCATTCCAATTAGACGATATTCCAACCAAGATTCTGTCCGAAAGTAAAGGATCTCATCTAGAAAAGTTAATGTCATTAATGTCAACATCGATTAACTTAAACTCGACGGCATCGGAAACGACCAACGACAAGGGTGTGACTGAATTTGTTGGATCGAAGACGGAAGTTGCGTTATTGCAGTTTACGGCGAAACTTGGGTTTAAGTATGCAGAATCGAGGGAGAAAACCACGGTTGTGGAAGTTATTCCATTTAGTTCGTTGCGGAAACGAATGGGGACCGTGGTAAAGATTCCTAAGGATGGAGTGTTTGAACAGACATGCGGCTTTCCAAAGGTTGAGCAGGAAGATAAGGAAAATACTTATTTGCTGTTTAATAAGGGAGCGTCTGAGATTATTTTGGGAGGTTGTAAATCATATGTGAATAGCAACGGAAAGGTAAAGTCGATGTTTCATTTTTTTCAAATCGCAATGTAACAACTTTCTTTTTTTAATTCGGGATAGATTGTTCCAATGACTGAAAGAAGCAAAAAGTTGTTTGAACAATATATTGGTGCGTTTGCTTCGGAAGCACTCCGAACCATTGCACTTGCGTTTAAACCAGTCTCTGGGGACTCGTACCAAAAGAAACCAAAAACCGATGACGAAACCAACGACGAAACCACCGAAGGTGCCGAAGACAATACAGACTTGACCGACTTGATTTTGTTTGGGATTGTTGGTATCCAAGATCCACTACGACCAGAAGTTCCCGATGCCGTGAAAGATTGTCAAAGCGCCGGAGTTGTAGTGCGAATGGTTACCGGAGACAATTTAGCAACTGCTCGCGCGATTGCACGGGGGTGTGGGATTTTAAGTCAAGATGGAATTGTTATGGAAGGACCGCAGTTCCGACAATTGACTGAAGAAGAAATGGACGATATATTGCCGAATTTGCAAGTTTTGGCGCGATCTTCGCCGCAGGATAAGCAGATTCTTGTTAACAATCTGAGAAGATTGGGAGAAACTGTTGCTGTGACGGGAGACGGAACGAATGATGCACCGGCATTGAAAGCTGCGGATGTAGGGTTTTCGATGGGAATCGCGGGTACGGAAGTTGCAAAGGAGGCTTCTGATATTGTTTTGATGGATGATAACTTTGCTTCGCTTGTGAAAGCTGTTATTTGGGGTCTGTCAGTATATGATTCGGTACGAAAGTTCTTACAATTCCAGTTGACCGTGAATGTGGTATGCAGCAATTCTTTAATGATTTTCATTTGATGAAGGTAACGAGTTTGGTATTTAGGCTGCTGTTGTTATTACGATTGTTACATCTGTGATCTCTACAGTGAGATATCAGATTCCAGTTGCTGCATTAACTGCTGTTCAATTATTGTGGATCAATCTTATAATGGACACATTCGCCGCGCTTGCATTAGCGACAGATGCTGCAACTCCCGATTTGTTACGTCGCAACCCATCGAACCGATTCGAATCATTAGTTTCCTTCCACATGTGGAGACAAATTGTCGGACAATCGATTTACCAAGTCGGTGTGTGTTTGTTCTTGTATGAAGCAGGAAAGGAATTGTGGCCGGCGAAAGCGAATAAATCCGGCGGACAAGGTGGAGGAAAAGAAAATGGAGGTCTTGATTTACACACGGCGGGAATGATTTTCAATACGTTTGTGCTTATGCAGGTGTTTAACATGATTAACTCTAGATCTCTTAACCGAGGTATTTTCAATTTGTGTTTACTATCTGAAGGTCGTTTTTTTTTTAACCATTCTGTACTTTTTAGATTTCAATATCATTAGAAATGCACACAAGAATCCGTACTTGCTTTCGATTTGGGGAGGAACTTTCCTTGTTCAAGTTATATTATTGCAATACGGTGGGTTGATATTCAAAACGGATCCCAACGGTTTAGATGGAATCGACTGGTTAATTTGTCTCGCGTTTGGAGTCGGATCAATCATTCTCGGTGCGCTTATTAGACTGTTACCAGACTGGCGAAAAGAATTACCGGATAGCGAGAAACCCGTGGTCATCAAAGACCGAACAGGATTCGCGTCGTCGTTCAAGAATGTCCAGGAGAAAACCGCAGGAGATGATCACGACAGAAAGGATAAATCGAAAGAACCGCCGTCAGATATCACATCGGAAAGCCCATTACTAAGCAACGCCTCTCCGCCGCTCGAAAACGTCAACGATGTAACACCGTCGGATGAAAAGAAAGACAAGATCGACCTGAAAGTAGAAACGGGATTAGTGGTACTTGACAAAGTGAGTTCATTAGTCCGTAATCCATCAGGACGAATTGTGTCAACTTTGCCCAATTCGGTATCGATGGTGGAATTCGACACTGATGGAGAGAAGGTTATTGGCCTAGTTCCTCAGCCACTGACTCCTGATTTTGGACAGGTTTTAACGGCTGAGGAGTACCGAAAGGCACGGGCACATGCTGGTTGGCAGTCGTTGCGAACGCGGTTGACGGTAGTGAGCGCGTTTAAGGCTTCGGGCTCTTTGAATGTAAAGAGTACAGGGTCGGCGGCGAATTCAGAGATTGAGTTATTGCCGAGACGGAATTCGCGGGGCGGAAAAGAGTTGTGGGCTATCGCGAAAACGCAAACGATGAGACGGATCAGTGTTGTGCAAGCTTTCCGAAGGGCGAAAAGGGAAGATCATGGAGTGACGATGTTGATGGATCCGTATGAGTATAATAATGCACGAGCAGCGACTTTGAAGAAAAAGTGATGGATTTCCGATGTTGTTTGAGAAAAATGGAAAACAGAATCGATTTAAATATTTTGTTCATTTTATTAAAAATCCTCTTTAAATTTTCGTTTTGTATTTTTCTTTTTATAGCTATTATAAATCGTATTTTTTATTTCTGAAAAACCTCTGAGCTTTTGCATTAGGCTAAAATTAAAATAAATGGCGTTCCGACCAGAAAACTCCAAACGAAACTTCAAGTATTTTTAATTTATCTTTAAAAGTTATATTGTTTTGACTTTATACAGTTTCGAAGGTTATAAACTCGACTTTTCTGCCTCCTCGGATTTCATCCAATTCACGAAATTCCCCATATCTACCAATGCAGAGTCTCCAGCACCAATCAATTTAGACAAATATCAGAAATCCAACACAATCACTCCGTTTCGAAAACTTGAAGTACGCTCAAAATGGAATCATCTCACTTTAGACCCGTTCAATTCAACTCCCAGCGCAGTTTTCGTTGATGGATATGAACGGCTGTGGTATGTTGTCGTAGGTCATGAGAATCCGGTGGGTTTCTTTATTGAACTTGAGCAACATTGCAAGTATTGTATTGATTTTGAGACTTACTTGCATTTGCTTTAGAAATTTGTTGCGCAGCTTCAGATCGCCGATGTTGGAAATCAAGAATTTCCGTCTCATGCGTTTGCGTCGTCATCTTTATTCGTCTTGAATTCAGGGTCTGGTTCGATTCACGTTTTTCTGGTCGATCGAAACCCTGATATCCCAACTTTCACTCCTCTCACAACGATTGAATCCACTTCAACAACATCAACATCCACGATCCGTCTCCCGCCATCACTATTACTATCCAGCCGACAAATAAATTCACATTTGCTAGCGATAATCATCCTCCGATTCGAAGACTCAGTTGCCGAAACTTCAAACGCACACCCAGGACTCGGTTCATCAGCTCAACCACAAATGGAAACAATTACCACACCACTAGCAAGAAAGAACACAGAAATTGTATTGGAGCTTTTACACATCACGGTTCCATCTAAATCCGTCGAAACAAAATTGGTTTTGCGAGGATCGGCGGGACCTTTCACGGCGCGGATTGGAGAGACGGGAGACGATGTATTTGTGATTTCTGAGTGTAATTATAGTGTCGTGTATCCGGTTTATAATCCACCACGGTCGGTACCAGTTGATGATTCGCGGAAAGAAGTGAAAACAGCGCCGAAACGCAAGATTTTTTGGCAGCAGACGCAGAGTGATATTACGATTTCGGTACGGTTGGAACGGGTTCATAAGAAGAATGATATTTCGTGTACGATAAATTATGATTGTGTGGGCGTTACGAGTCTTACGATTGGTGGAGAAGAAGTTGATCCGACGGTTTTGGTTCCGTTGTCGAAAAGATTGTATGGTACTGTAGTTCCGAGTGATTGTGTGTGGACGTTGGAGGATGATGGCAAGTTGGTTGCGTTCCAGTTGCAGAAGAGTGTGTCGGAGCGGTGGGTGGAGTTGTTTTCGTATGGTGAGATTGGAGAAGAGAATGAGTTTGATGTTGAAGAGGTCGTGGATGAGCAAAAATTGAAGGAGATTTTGAAACAGATGGAGAAGTTTACGGCGTCGGAAGGGGATGCGAAATCTGCAGTGACTTCGACTTTTGATGCGATGAATGAGATTGAGGATGAAGATTTGGAGGGATCGGGTGTGATACTAAGTTTTTTTACGGTATCAGAGAATAAATTTATCGCTCAGAAAGTGAACGAACCGTCTCAGGAATGGATGTGTGTGGTGCCAAGTGGCGACGATTTTTGTGTCTGTTTGAGGAACGATGTTGATGCATTGGTTTACAGAATAAGACGTGGTAGTTCGGGATTAGAAATTCAACACTTGGTGTCTCTGAATGCGTTTGCTTATGTGGCAGCATCGAAACGATCTAAAAAGTATCTATTGGTTTCTGCGGCTGGTGGTGAGGGAGGAAGGGAACCGAGTGGAGCTGTGGGTGTTGTTGTGGAGAGTAAGAGGAACATTTTTGTTTATAAGGATGCGATGGGAAGGAAGTCAAATCATGGCAAACAGTCTGTCATAGATTTGGGGGATTTGAGTGGGGGCGAACATGAAGAAGTGATTGGTGTATCAGCTGCAAATGGACATTTATTTGTGCTTAGGGATAAGTCTGTTATCGTGATTGCTTGATAAATACAAATATTTAATAATTGTAAATTTGAATATCGAACAGGAAATCATGAAGCATTGTATTATATAATCGTAAACTTGAAAGAAATTATATTAACATTAATATACCAACTCTTTTCCCCTGACTTCCCGATCCGGCGATCCCCATCATCTCGTACAACTCAGCTCTCTGCATCAATCTCTCGCTTAATCTGATCCAACAACTGCAGAGTCTCCCTCTTCCTGTTCTCCAACCAACTCTGATGACTTTTCAACTCACTCAACAAAACCTCTGGATTCTCATCCACGCCCGCACCAAACAACCCACCCGACGAACGCTTCCCAGTAATAATCTTACTCAACTCTGCATTCTCATCCTCCAACGCCTCCTGTTTCCGTTTATAATAATCTTCGGTATCAGTCAACTCATCCCGCGCGGCTTTAAGATCGGAAATTTCTTGCTCGAGTTTTATGGATTGGTGTTTTGAGGATCGGACTTTGTCTGATGTTAGATCGAGGTCGGTTTGGAGAGAGGATATTTCAGATTGCATGTCTTTTGGTTTGGTTGTTGTGCTTGGGCGTACGTAAACGTTTGATTTTTTAACATCCTATATCAGTAAAAGTCAAATCGATTAATGTATTGAATCAAAAAGAAAATGTGAAAAATATTGTTGTTTCGAATTGGATTGAAGTAATATTACCTCTTTTAGGAAACTTTCTTTTATACTTAACGGTAACCCCGTTGGAATCTGTTTACCACGTCGTCTAGCAGCGAGGATATGTGAGAAAATGATAAATTGTTCTTTATTTAGCCGTCCTGTGCCCTTGATATCACATAAATTCCAAATTAACACAAATTCGTCGTATGCGAGGTGCGATATTGTGAACAGCGGTTCTAATTGCGGTACTGTTTCCATAAGGCAGAATTAAATGAGGATTATTTTGAATAACTTTAGGGATTAAGAGAAAGTAGCGCCTTACGGGTAATTTCGTCGTCATCTTTCGAATATTTCGAAAATTGGGACTCTAGGCGGGTGAATTAGATAAAAGTGTAAATATAAGAATAAAAAAGCAATAAAATACCGTAAGAAAAACGCTCCGATGGGCTCAGATAGAAATCGAATTCGGCCATATGGATTGCAGACACAAACCTGTCAGCATCGCAAATTCCACCATTTCCCAAACAGGTTTAAATTACTTTTTTTTGAAGATATAACAACAACAACTATCCGTAAACTTGTTTTTAACATGTTTTTAACAATGTCGAACGATTCCTTTTCTTTCGCTCCACTTTCCACGTCGAATAAAGTCACAAAACAAAATCCACAAGAAAAACTCACTTTCAGACTAAAACCCGCCGCAATAGATGTTCCCGATAGTCCCGGACCATTCAAATCTCCAACGCCCGCACAACGAAAACCGTCAAATTTACGTGATCAGAAATTCACCAACTCTGAAATGCCAGACGCTACAAACTCTTCAGCAACGACGACCACACCACCGCCAAAGAAGAAATCACTCCGGTTTATTGATTACTCGCAAGTCACACCTGATCATAAATTCTTCAACAGAAAACCACAAATTCAAAAAAGTTCACTCGCGAATGAAATTACTGTTGTGCCGACTTCTTCTTCGCCGTCGGAGGGGTATGAGTATGATTTAGAGACACCCGATGAAGTACCGACTAATACGACGTTGATTATGAAAACGAAGAATTTGGAGGAAATTATGCATAAATTGGGACCTTTGAAACAGGCGGATTGTTTGCGGGCTTTGGATTCGGTTAAGGAGACTATCAAGACACTGGATGCGGAACAGATGGTTGCTCATGATGAGTATAGATTATTCGCGGAGAAGAATGAGGTGATCATAATTATTCAATTTTTATCTTTGGAGTTGGATTTAATTTCCTTCAAATTTTTTCCAAAAGATACGTCGAAAATCCAATAATACCCTGTATGACCTTTCGGAAATATTAAATCAAGTTCAATCGACATGTTCACAGTCTTCGTCATTGGCAAGATCCTTGAAAGAGCAAAACACGCAAACGGAACAATTTATCGCTAAACATGAAAAGCAATTGAATGAGATGAAGGGTGAGAAGCTGCGAATGGAACAGGAAATTATCGCATTGAAGGAGATGATCAAGAGTAATGAAGTCCAGGTGTCGAAATTATCGACAAGGAAGCAGGTAACATTAATAACAGTTTGCTTCGCTGAAAAACTTTGAAGTATTCATTATTTTTTTTGGTTCAATTTTAGTTTGTTTATTGGTTGGGAGCGTGGTTAGGTGCTTTGGTGGGTTTTTTGTTCTTTCTTCCGGATATCTGTATATTTCTTGGTTTGATGGCTTGAATAAAATATTTAAAAACGCTTATTATATCATTTTTTTTCTAAACCATATTAAAAACGAAAAATTTCTCTGTCAAGTGCATAAAAAGAAACTAAACAACCAAAAACAACGCTCAAGAATTCATGATTCTTGTGAAATCGCTGGCAATGGTGACTTATCAATCAAAGCAGGAATCGCACTAGTTCGACTCTCCGTTTTCAATTTCACCGGACTGAACCCGAGTGCGAATCGTGGGATCGTTTCTTTATTTGAGATGATATCGTAGTTCCTGTCCGCACCGGCTTGTTTTGCGTTTAATTTGTCGATTGATACTCTGTTTGCACGTTTAGTTGGGTCGTAGACTCCACTGGGCGCTCGACCGAGTTGTTGACCTAAAAATCGTAAAAAAAAGTTTCGTTTAATAAAGATTTCACAAAGATAATTCTTTTCATTTACCGGTTAGAATATCATAATGTTTCCCACCATCTTCCGAAACAGGTTTCTTCATTCTAAACTGCACCCAACTCTCCTGAAACCCCAACGGGTGTCGATCAGAAGGCGAACTATTGACAATATTCGAATTCGGGAACGCTGATGCACCGTTATTACTCGGATTCGATTTTCCTGCGATAGGAAGGACATTGAAGTTTTGACGGATTTCTTCGAATGAGTGTTGTTTGAAACTTTCTCTGTAGCAAGATGCGTCTTCCTAATTTTAAAAGAAAAGTGAGAAGAGGGAAGCAGGGATTTGGTGGGTTTTTTTAGGAAGTGATTGTGTACCTTCTTTAGAGGTAATGTTTCTCCGGGTTGACCCCACCAATCTGCACATTTTGTTGCTTTCCCTTTGTTTTTTCTGTATTCTGCTCGTTCAGTGATTCTTAAATCGTTCACCTATCAACAAAACCTCAATCAAACAATAATTTGTTGCTAAATAATTAAATACGTCGTGCGCTTTATAAGAAGTTTGAAACGTTGATGCGTTGTTGGGGTTAATACTCAAACCCGGATGATTCTGAGTGGAAAAATGTAATTATTATAAACGGTGGTGAAACCATAAACAATAAAAAGGTTTTATACGAGTGGTCTTCTTCTTCCTGGATTCGACATTGTCTGAATATGTGAGCCGACTTTTTTATTATCTAGAATCATATTTTTTATTTCTTTTTTTTTGCGGAGATTATATTTTGGTTTATGTGATTAGGTTAGTGATTACCAATCAAATCACAAGTACTTGCCAAGCACTAGTTATTTATGTTGGATGATGATGATTTTATTTATTTTAATGAGAAGTTGGATAAAAATGATAATACATTTATACTAATAGAATATCAGATAATTTTTTAAACACTGATCAACAAAAGAAAAACCAATTTCGCTTTTTTCTTTAATACAATGAAAAGCTACATTATTTCTGATTAAAAGTCCGAATCTCAATCCGAGTCTTTTTCAAGATGCACAACAAAGGATGCGGTCGTTGTTGGCGGGGACGGTGAGAGGTCGAAAATCCTTGGGAGTTTTTGTCTTTCCCTTCCTAGAGATGATGCGTTTGGACTAATTGGTCGTTTTGATGTTGAATCATTGTTGTGAATCAAGTTTCCGGTGTTGTTATCATTTGTTGATATTGGGGAATCGAAATAAAGTGAAGTCGCAGTTGTTGCTTGTGGAGAATTCTTAATTTCCGGTGATTGTACTTGAAGGTTTGCAGCAAAAGACCCCGTTGCAGCATCGTTAGCACCAATATTTTCACTTCTGAGATTTTTAAACGAATCCAACATCATGCTTAATTCAATGCTAGTGTCTCGATCCATCGGAAAGCAACCACAAATCCCGCTTAACATCTCCGACGGTAACGCGACCAATTTATCGTTCGGGACTAAAACATTTGATCTGACAACACTTGATTCAGATAAATACCTTTCGTACATTTCCAATGCCGTTAACGTACGGAATCTCCATAAACCATTACGTTCACGAATAGGGAATAAAGGACGACCAGGCATAATTCGCAAAGGTGTCGATTCACCAGGATTAGAGACGGTAAACGGTTCCGAAAACAAAAACAAGGGGACGTCGAATCGTATTAAAAACACCATAAAGTCTAACCGGTCGACGGAAAGGTTATAGTCCAAACAGTTTAATAGAGTTCTTTCGCAACATTTTTGCATGGTTTTCCAGACTTTGCAGTGGAAGTGCGATGTTGGTTGACAACAAAGTAGAGATGACTTTAAGAATTGGTGGATAGAGATGGTTGTATCGGTAGAGTATTTGTGTGCGAGGATCACTGAACCGAGGAAGATTTCTAGAGCGCTGAATTGATTAAAATGGGATTGATCGATTTTTGGTAGTCTTTGATCAAAGTAGAAGAGACCGAGGATTATTATCATAAGAGCGGGTTCAAGTCCGTAGTGAGAAATCAAGAAATTTGTGAGGGACGAGATTTGGGTGAATAGGCACTCGTTGGTTGAACATCGTGGAAGTGAGTTTTGGGTTCCGAAGATGAAGATCTTTGTTGAGATGTAATCTGTATTTGTTGGAAATTTGTTGAGATTGTGATCTGCAAAGCTGATTCATAAGTGGTGAATTGACATACCTGTTAGGGACCTTCCTTGATCTGCTAACCAAACTTGCGCCGATTGATATCTCAATAAAGAAAAAATTTCTTGATTCGGACTTTCCGTTCCATCTCGAGAGTGTTGAATTGGGTTACTTAATGAGGTTGCATCGTTATCTAACATTATTCAATAGGGAATGAATTGAATTTTTCGATGGTGGAAAATATAATTATTGACTGATTTGAAAAAATGCGTCGCGATGTGCATTTTTTATATTTCTTTTTTAGTGAGAAATCGTGATTGGGAAAATGCAAAAATTACGCGAAGTCATTTGACTGGTGCTTACTTAAAAACAAACAGATCTCGAAAAATATCGAATTTGCCACACACAAGGAACATGACGGAGAATTTATATTTGGAATGTATTTAGGATAAATATGCTGTGTTCGTTTTTGTTTTTGTTGACCATTGATACCAAAAGTCACATGGTTTTGGAGAGATTGAACCTCACCTTTTTTGGGAATTGATCTTGCGTTTTTAAAAATATAATTAGAATCAGGATATTAAGAAAATAAAATGTTATTTTAACGCGAATAAATCTTTTTTTGGACAGTGTATTTTGACAGGTTTGTGTACACCTTTTTTTTTCTTTTTTTCTCAAAAAAAAAGTAAGTGGAACAGTTTATCTTTTTATAACACATTTGCGTTTATTATCATTATAACGTTATATTTAATCGGAAAGATGAAAAAATTTGCCATTAATACAGTTATCCCTGGCTGAAGACATTGTGTTGTGAATTTGTTTCTGACCTTCTCACTTTCTAATTTCCCCATTTATTTTTCAGATTTACTTTCCACAATTTACTAACCTTTATTATTCTTTGTTTACGCAAACAGCCAAATTAAAAGATGGCCGACGAAGAGCATCACGAAACCTTTGAATCCGTTGGAGCTGGAGCTTCCCTTACCTACCCCCTTCAAGTAATTAACTTTGCCACAACCACGTTTAAAATCTCACTTGTCTAAATCCTTTGTTATAGTGCTCTGCTTTACGTAAGAACGGATTCGTTTGCATTAAGGGTCGTCCATGCAAAATCGTTGACATGTCTACTTCCAAAACTGGAAAGCACGGTCACGCCAAGGTTCACTTGGTTGCCATCGACGTATGTATCATTATGATGATGAGGAGAATTATCAAAACTAATAAATTTTCCCCATTTATTAGATTTTCACCGGAAAGAAATTGGAAGATCTTTCTCCGTCCACTCACAACATGGATGTTCCAAACGTTAAACGTAACGAATACGCTCTTCTCGATATTACCGACGACGGTTTCTTGTCTCTCATGACTGCTGAAGGTGGAACTAAAGATGATGTCCGTCTCCCAGATGGTGAAGTTGGACAAGGAATCCAAGCAGCTTACGATGAAGGAAAAGACTTGATGATCACTGTTATTGCTGCCATGGGTGAAGAAGCCGCCATTTCTTTCAAAGATGCTCCAAAGTAGAGAATATATATAAATATTTTTATCTTTTATATTTGCACCATTTCTGGGTCCATTTAGTTTTTTCATTTCTACTACTTTTTCTTGTAAAGGAAATATTCGACAGTTTTGTCAACTTTTATTCTTGGTTTTTTTTGTTCATCGTTCGACCTTTCTTTAATTTAGTTTATATTTTTTTGTTTGATTTCGGACACTCTTTTACAATTCGATTTTTTGAAAAATACATTTTGGAACGCTCGAAGAGTTGTTTTATATGATTTTTAACAATCATTTTATATAATCAAATTATTGCATCTTTCGGGAGATATTTTAATCCCGAAACTTATCCTTCAAAGACAAATCCAATTCCAACACGTCCTTGTCCCCCACTTCCCTTGGCATAGTCAATTTCACCAGAAAGCTATTTCAAACAATGTCTTAGCAATGGGAAATGTAAAAAGTTCATGGTTGAACAAGAATTACCTGAAGTGCAAGTCCAGGCGTGAATTTTTCATCAATGAACGCACTAATATGTCCGTGACTATCAACAGAGCCTCGAATAATAGAACTAACTGTATCAAGCTTGAACCCAAAGTTAGCAATAGCTTCTCTTCTTCCATCGCTTCCAGGTGTAATCAACGCTTGCACTTCAGCACCAACTTCCAATCTCTGATTTAATTTTCTCCAGTACGAACTGTGCAAAAGACCAGTAGAAGGTTGATAAGTTGTAGCCAAAACTTGGGTAAAATCTTTCGGGTTAATCGGATAATACGGTGACGGCATCCCCTCAGGGAATCCAGGCGGCGGAAGCAAGGTTTCAGGCGGAGGAGCCCAACGAACCGCGTAAGTCAACCCCGACTCTTCATTATCAGGAGTTAATCTCTGATACTGATATTCTGCACCCACAGCCCAAGATTTCGAAATCGACTGTAAGTACGACGCCGAAAAAATTCCCGTCTGGGTCGAACGCCCACTTCCTTTTTTCTTTCCATCGAACGATACAGGCTTATCAATTGGATTCGGGTTGATTGCTTTAACGTTAACTGCGAAATCTGAACCGACGAAATCATGTTCGAGCTGAATGGTGTTGTGAGCGGCTTGTTTAGTCAGTTGGAATTGTAATTTTGAAGTTGATGACAATCGGTTTGATGCTGGTGGGATCGGTGGTAGTTGCGGTTGATTTGGGTCTGTTGGTGCGGGTGGTTGTTCGGGCATGGGTGTAGGGATCCAATTGTAGTTTGCGCGTGCAGAGAGGTTTCCGTCGTGATCTATTTGTCCAGTCATAAGAGTCTTTTTTTCGATAGTGAGTCGCCAAAAAATGAGATTAAATCAATATGAGTGTTTGCATGAAAGTAAAGACCATACTTTTCCGGTGTGTCTTATGGCCATAAAGTTGTATGTCGGAGGATAACTCGCACTTCCCCAGGTGAAGTTGTGTGAGACCTGGAAAGAGGAGGATAAAGCAGAAGATAATTCAATCTTTGCACCATCGATTAAATGTAACTGCGGAAACGTTCCTGACAGAAATTCAACGAAAATTAAATGAGATTTCAAATTAAAAACGATTGATTCGGACCTTTAATTTCTTTGTGTATGTTTTCCCAACCGCCAGGACATGGGAGATCCAACTTCTTCCGTTCGGCGTCGAATCTGGAGTACAGCGACTGCAAGGGCGAAAATAAAACGGAACGGATTTGTTCCATTTCTTTTTTTCAATTGACCACTTTGACATTTTTTTTTTTTTTCGAACAGGTTTGTTTTGCAATTTAGTTGTAAATGTTTTGTCCTTTGTGAATGATGAATTTCGTATCTACACATTATCTACATTAGAGGCTGTTTTTGATGTCTAACGATATTTGATGTAAACTAGAACGGAAATCTGATACCCAGACTCTATTTTCTTTTTTTTCTTTTGAAAACTTGTATACTAAATTTTTTTATTTTTCTCATGTAGAATTAGCGATCTTCTTGAGTAGAAATTTGGAGAATTTAGGTGGAGAAAGAGAAGACTTTGTATTATAATTTCTGCAACCATAATATACCTCAAAAAAATGATCCAACAAACGAAATTGATTGCTTTTCATGCTTCATTCACCAAGTCTCCAAAACATTCAACTCAAATCCCTTAAAATACATCTGTTGCGTCGTGGGCGTAATCCAAGTCTTATCACTCCCTCCAAAAAACGTCTCAAAATCAATCCCGATAAAGTTCACAGTCGGTAATATTCTCCACACCATTTTATCATACGTTATCGACGGATTGGATGAATCTCCAGAATACACTGCGAATGATCCGTCCGCGTTGGCAGTTTGCCCCGACATGGTGTTTAGCGTGATAGTTTGCCGAATTGAGTTCCATTCGCCAGTTTTGAAAGTGAAGCCGCCGCGACCTAGGGAGTCGCCGTAACTGGGGTTGCAAACTGTCATCGGTGGGATTCGACAATAATCTGCCTCTTGAGCTTTTTTTGGAACATATGTGTACATTTCTCCAAGTCCGGCTGTTCGCCACTATTGAATTGTATGTGGATGGTTATTATTTGGATGTAAATGTTCAAGTTAATAAAAAAAATTACCATGAATCGAGTTGAAAAGCAATCCAAAGCTGCTTTTCCTCCACTGCAACTACGTTTTCCGGCTTTAAATCAGGTTTGAGTTTTTTTGTGGTCTTTTCAAATTACAAAGGGAAAAATGATACCATATAGTCCAGGTAACTTTCCACCTTTGACAAAATTGAATCCGTTTGGCGGATACAATTGATATTTAAACTCGACGGTTTTTGCATTACTTAAATCGATCGGATTCGCATAAAACTACACCAAAGCAAGTTAATTTAAAGCAGCGTGATTAAATGCAATGAAAACAAACTCCTGTTCCGCCAATTATCGCAGCTGCCGGATTTCTGCTTCCTGCGGGATACCTTTGAGATAAAATTCGTTCAAAGAAGCTTAATTTGAGAAAAAAAAAACAGTCGCCTCCTTACGTGACTTGCAAAACAATATCCGGTCCACCCGCCGGATCTTGAACATACGCACGATTCTGACTCCCATACGTATCCATATCAACATTCCATGGTCCCAACCCTTGCGAAAAATCCTGCTGTCCCCAACTCGCCACCGCATTACCCCCAGAAGAACCACTATTTCCTGAATTTGAATTTCCGTTTCCGCTATTATCATTTCCCTGGTTTTGCGATTGATCAGGGGGTGGGTTAAAGTTATTCTGCGAATTATCGTTGTTATTAGAGTTATCATTGTTGTTCGAATTATCATTGTTATTCGAATTCTCATTGGAGTTTGAAGAATCTGATCCCGTTCCCCAAGAAGATTGACCGGGATCTCCGCAGTAAGCGTTTTGTGTTGATCCGTCGACAACACAGTTTCCGGAAACGCAATCAGAGTTATCTGAACATGGGAATCCGTTTACGCATAAGTTCCAGCAATTTGACCCGCATGGTATATCTTTTGAATGGTTTTTTTAATTGTTTCATTCAGAAAAGTGTACGTTTTGACTTACCTCCGCAAACAGGTTGTTTCTTACGTGCTGAAACTTTTACAAATGCTATTTTTTGGATTTAATATCGTCAGAATAGAAAATTATTTAGAACTCACCGATGAATGAACACAATATGAAGATTGTCGATAATTTCATTGTTTCCTATTACCTGTACTCTTGATTTACTTATATTTCGAGTTTTGTTCCCGCTGACTTTATTTATTTGTATCGCAGGAAAATTTTTTTGTATTGTTTAAAAAAATTCGACCAATCATTTATGATCAACGATATACTAAATAATGTATAAGTTTATACCAAGATGTAGTCTATGATAATGATAATAAATAGCATCATGATAAAGTTACTCTGTCTATATGAATGATAAAACTTAATTTTCGCCCCTCCAACCCAATTCAGGATAAAACATTCACTTCAAACCCTTTAAAATACACACTCTGATCTCTCGGCGTCACCCACGTCAAATCACTCCCTCCAAAGAAAGTCTCAAAATCAATCCCCAAAAACCTCACATCCTTCACAATCCTATACACAACCGCACCATACTCCAAAACCGGTTGTTCCCCATCTCCATAATAAACTTGTACGATTCCGTCGGCGTTGGGAGTTGTTCCGGTGAATGTGTTTAATTGGATTGTTTGCTTTATGGTGTTCCAGATGCCGGGTTTTAGGGAGAATGAACCGCGGCCGAGCGAGTCGCCGTAGGATGGGTTGCAGATTGTTGTTGGAGGGAGACGGCAAAAGTCGGCGGTTTGGTAGGATTTTGGGACGTAGAAGTATATTTCGCCTAGACCTAATGTCCGCCACTATATTGAGTAAAAGGTTACAGTCTTGAAATTGAAAAGAGTTTGTGAAAAAAATTTGTACCATGAATCGAGTTGAGAAACAATCTAAAGCTGCGTTTCCGCCACTGCAACTTCTTCGCCCACCTTAATAATTAATATAAAATTGAAAATCTTATTGGGAAGAAAATTTGCTACAATATCAATACCATATAATCCAGGAAGTTTTCCTCCTTTCACCCAATCAAAGTCTGATGGAACGTATAATTGATATGAAAATTCGACTTTAGTCGCTGTACTCAAGTCTATCGGGATAGCATAAAACTGAAAAGGACAGAAATAAAGGAAAATTAACCCAAAATCTGAGAAAACAAGTGTTTATATTTGAAGTACACCGGTTCCTCCGACAGGTGAATTCGCAGGATTCCTACTTCCAGCTGGATACCTGTTTAGAAAGAATCAACAAAAAAAAATAATAAAAAACTTCAATAGTTTTACAAAACTTTCATGACAATATCACTCCCACCAGCCGGATCCAAAAGATACTCTCGATTCAATCTCCCATACGAATCCAGCTGAATATTCCAGTCTCCTAACCCTTTTGAAAAATCTTTCGATTTCCATGTTTTTATTGGTGTTGGTTGGTTTTGTAGTTGTTGCTCTGTTGGGATCGGTGATTTATTTGGAGATTTTATTGGTTGGGTTGTCGATTTCGTTGGGTTGGAAGTTGGCGGTTGGGTAGTATCTATAGTTTGCGTGGTGGAACTTTTCGTTAAAGTGGTGGTGGAGGATGAAGATAAAGCTGTCTTTTCAGATGCTGATATTAAACGACTGAGAGTTCGCGAAGTTGTTGCAAGCTTGTTTGTGGATGTAGTCTCTGTCGAAGAAATATGTGCTGACGAAGTTGCTGTTAATGTCGTCTTTAACGTTGAGGTAAAGGAAGTCTCAGACGTATACGCCCTCGTCGTAGTGGCCAACTTTGAACTCTTTGCAGCAGACAAAACGCTCGTCCAACTTTTCAAACTCGTCGATCCGGGATTCATAGAAACAGGAACATCACAGAAATATTCATTCGGGTACCATTGCGCACAATTATTTGAAACACAATCGTCATTTATTAAACATGGGAACCCGAAAACACAGCGATGTGAGCAATTTGATCCACATCCTTCTGCAAAGAACTGGTTAAAACAACATGAATTAAAAAATACGGGGTCTTACGTGCTTCGCAAAGTGAATGAGCGCAGATTAAAGTAAAATCTTTGACGAAAACTTACTGGTTAAGAACTCTAAATCTGAAGAGAAATTACGGAAAACTTACACGTTGCAAACAACAAATAGAATATCAAGAAACAATTCATGGTAAAAAAGGAATTTTCTTGAGACAAACAAATAACATGCGGATTATGTTTACCATTACAGACAATAACTCTCTTTTTATCTTCCAATCACATTAAATCAGACTGTTCCAATGCCAAGTCGTTCGTGTGACTCTAATGTGGCAGGATTCATCCCTCGACCAAGTAAAAAAGGAATTAACACTTTCGAATAATATTGAATAATTATTTGTTTTTTTGATAAAGGAAATTAAATTATACGCAAACAACAATAAGCATGACCGAGAGAAATACGAAAACATGGCAGATTTGTACAGTATAATCGTCGCTACAGATTACCTTGAAAAAGCATATTTACGGGATTTGATTTCCGCTCAAGAGTAAAGCTCCTTCCCACACACACTTATCGTCAATTTTGTTGTGGTGGAAAATTGATGGTTTTTTTGGAAATGTAGGTACACACCGGTTTGCAACAAATTAATCGGACAATATAAAGCCGCGATGAATTTATTACGTGATTCTGTACCCGATATTCATACATTTATGCGAGAATATAACGTAAACTCCTTCCCTTTCCCGCAATCTGAAATTGAATCAAAAACTTAAATTTGTCTTAGCTGACTTGCACAGCTGCAGAACGAAGATTAGTAGAAATCGGTGTACCGGCGACAGTTGAACATACTATTGAAACAGGCACTGTGTCGCAGAAACATATAGCTGAAGTCACCCAGGTGATTTTAAGTTTTTAACAGTCTTCAAGTATGGAGGAAAGATTTTATGGTTTTTTCTGTAGTATTTTATCACGTTGATGGACGCATTGAAATTAAACATGATTGATATGGACCAGATTCATCCGCAGTTGAGTGATTTGTTGGTGAGTTTGAATAAAGTTACAACTTTGCCGGCTGATATGGAAGGGAAGAAGAAGATCAAAGAGTGGTAAGAGCAAACTTGATATTTTAAATTATTTTTTTTATTATTTTTTATATTTTGGATGTTGATTCCCAGGCTGGTGACGTTGAATCAAATGAAGTGAGTTTTTGTTTGATATTACCGTATTTATTGAGAGGTGTTGATAAATTCATTTTCGCGATAGGGCTTCTGATGCGTTGAGTGCAGATCAGGTGCGACAATTGGAGTTCGATATGTCGAGAGCAAACGATGAGTTTTACAGATTACTGAAATAAATGAATAAGCAAATGTATATTTTTTTTACTTGATTCAGAAAGGGGGAATGTGGAATGAAATAAAATACATAAAAAAAGATAAAGCGTTTGTTTGATAAATCAGTGTTTTGCATCATAATTTGGGAGTTCATTTTCGGGAGGCAAAGTTGAACATTGATCCGAGGATGTTTGATTTGGTGGGGCTGACGCTGAGGACGAAGATGAAGACGCGTTTTGAGAATATAGTGGAAGCGGTTCTTCATGTTGTTGTTCACCTATTTACAATCATTTTAAAATTTGAGAAACTCAAATAGTTCACGCAATAAATTACCAGTCATTCGCGATCGAAGTTGTAAAAACATTGCGGAGAATTCAAAACCGCCACCTTCTTTGAATATAAACTGTATTTGTCCAGGTTCCGACAATCCGCCGTTGATAACCTTCAACGGATTAGCACTTGTGAGAAAAAATAAGTGAGTCTCCAAATTTCTTACAGGATAAACTACAGCTTCGTATCTATTCGCATCAAACCAAGGCTGAATTAGCTTTCCATTACTACAAATTCGAAAATAATTCAGGAGGTGAATAAAACGTAATTCGAAATTTTTGAATGATATTACTTCATATGATCCAATGGGATATTAAAAGACTTCAACAAAGACATTTCCGGTACAGTAACGTAAATAACTCTCAAATTCGCTGCAATCGAATCGAGCAATGACTAGTTAACTTCGCGAAATTGGGAAAATTGAATATACGAACTCAAATATAAGACTCCACTGTTCGAAAAGAAATTATTTCCTTGACCCGGATACCCATTTCCCGATTCAAATTTTAACTTCACCCCAGCTTTTCAAATACAAAAGAGACATCAAAACAAAGCAATGAGAATTAAAATGTAAAATATTTACGAAAAGTATGGAATAATTTTTCGTTTTGGACAAAAACGGGCGTTCCATCGACCAATGTTGCTCCGTTGATGCTCATGGCAAATTATCTGAACACAGCCATCAAAACAAAAAGAAATGAGCGAAAAGGCCGCGCAGATTGGTTGGTATGTGACTTTCTTGACAAAGAGCATTATATATTCCTCCGGAATCCTCGGCGTCGGTTATTTATGCTGGAAGTATCTAACTCCTAGCGAAGAGTATAACTTCAATTTTTAAATTCTACTGTTTAAATCGTTCTAATTTTACGTCGTAGAGAGATGAGAAAAGTATGAATTAGTGTATAGATGATTTATAAATCCACGAATTCTTATCGATTTTTTCAGCGCATGAATATCAAAAGCGAGCAATTAGCGAAAAACGCCGCTCAGAATACCGAACTAAAGAGATTCATCGAATATAACGCTAAAAGTGATCGGCCAATATGGGATGTCCGAGCGTATGTACACCCCTCCCCGATTCGTTTTTTTTACTTCAAATCCTTCACTTCAAATTTACTTCTCTTTGATAGACCGCCGAAAGAGTCAAAGTAGAAATCTGAATCTGTTTTTGTACAGTAATCTCCAAAAAATACAATATTGCATATCTTTATTACTACGTTAGTCGTTTCATCCCATTAATCATTCAATATCTGCATTACTTCTTCTTTCGAGACCCTACAACATTTAGATATCAAATCAGTATTCAACGACATCCCATCGTTATTTATCCAAGACAGTACCTGAAGGTGACGGTTTCGATGAACTTGCTTTCGACGATGATCCAGAACTATTGTTATTTGCGTTATTCTGTCTCGCTGATCTCAATGTCTGTCCTGCTCCAGTAAACGTAGGCTTCGTTTCCTTACTCTCCTATAAACAACGTCAACAACGATATAACACAGTACAAAATTAAACGAATAGCTTTCTCACTCGTTCATCTTGTTTCGATTTCAATGGTACAACAGGGTATCCAAAGAATAGCTTGTTTTCAGGCAACTGCAATACCGCTGGCGCTTGTGGAACTGCTGGCGTCGGTGTAGCCCTAACAAAACCACATTACTTGTACTATCACAAACGCATTAGAATAATCTCTCGCTTACGGTTGATATGAAGACGCCCCCTTGCCATTCAACTTACTCCCAGCCCCCTTAAAAGCCTGAAACTGCGCCGGTGTCTTATCAACCAAATGTTGATCAATACTCCCCAAACTCCCTGCAATACTATTCGGCTTCGACGACCCAACCTTCGCAGCCCCAGCAGCACTCCTCCTCGGTTCCTCAACGTACCCTAACGGCGCCGCAAAATCCACCTCCAAATCTGTCTCAATAACTGAAATCCCACCATCCTTACCAACCGGCTTACACTCCATAACCAAAATATCATAAAACTTTTCATTATATTTGATCGTAATAATATCATCTTTTGTCAACGTTGTGAAATTCCGGAGCGCGTTTTCGAGTACGGCTTTCGGATCGGAGATATCTAAAAAGTCCACTGATTGTGGTTGGATTTTTACAAAGGTTCCGAGTGGGAGTGATGCGTTGGTTATTCTTATTAGCGCGCCTTCTTCGAGGAGTAGTGTTTGCATCATCTGTTAAAAAAAAATGATATTAATTGATTTGCGTGGTGATTTTGAAGGGGAGGGTACCCATTGGGGAATGTAAACTTTCCCTTCTTCGGCTACGAATTCTAAAACTCCGGCGTGGGTTTTTCGAGTTTGGTTCATATTTGATAATTGGAATAGCATCGGGTATACGATATTCAATCCCGCTAACATCGCGAACAAAGGACAAAAGAAATTCAATTCCAACAGTTAACTTACAGGTCAAAGTTCAACGTATGAGATAATACCTAATTTCGCTAAAGCAGATTGCGGCAATATAACTAAAAAAAATGCAACCATGAATACATATTCAATTTTTAAAGATCATTTTAAAATACTTTTCCCTCCGTAATTTATATCCTGTCGTTCATTTCCGGGCATCATTGAAATCGAATAACATCGATAATGCTCCACCTATCCAAAACACCACCACCACAAAAAAAAAGAAGAATAATGGTGTAAGTTTTGTAGTGAATCTCTTCTTGTTTGATTTAACGTACGAATCCGCGAGATGGTGCAATGTTGAAAGGAGATTGAAAAAATCCACTATCGTAGTCGTCGTACCCGTTAAACTAATCGAAAGACGTATGTCAATAACATAAATTCTGCAAAAAAGGGGGTCGATGAAAATAAAGTTTACCATGATGAATTCTTGTAACTTTTTGAAACGTATAAGTTTCAGTAAAATATAAAAAAAACAGCGATAAAGGTGGGACAGTTGAAAAAAGATTCAAAGTTTTGATGACGAATATCTTTTTGCCTTTATGTGATGGCTTGGTTGACTTTGCCCAGGAATTCAAATCACGAAAAGTTTTTACTGATATTTTATAAAGATCTTAACATATCCTGTAGATCAACTCATTCTATAAACTGTCGCATTCGACGCTAATAACTGCCTCAAAAACTCGTCAAGGTTCAAACCCGAGACAGTCGTGGAAGGATTTGGAGAAACTTCGTTGCTTTCCAGTAACGTGAACGAATCATCGACGGATTCGAATAACATTGGAGTCCGTATTTCTGGTCCGGCCAGATCAAATGTTTGTGTGAAATCAGGCCACGTAAATTCATTTGTCGGAACTAAATAAACAACCTTGGTTTAAAAAAAAGCTTTTAAAGAAGTAGAAATTAATGATACATTGTAATTGCGTGTTTAAATCATGATCGTTCATTGATAACACTGCATTTGAATTATCATCTAGATTCCACGTCGAACCAATTAAATCCACTTGTCCAAATTGAATCGGTGAATAGCACACGAGACTGGACGAAGATTCATTTGATGCAGTAGACAAAACCGTACCAAATTCACTGAAATCTAATTGTAATCGTGATGTTGATTCGATCGTGTCGCTGAATTTTCTTCGCTTCGTTTGTTTCTTGATTGAAACAGATGAAGAACTAGATACGAAAATGTCAGAAAGCGGGTGATTTGTCATGTGTAGTACATACCTTTCTGAATCCGACCCATTCCAACTTGATTCTCGTTCTTTTTTTGACTTCCATTTTTGCTTATGAAACCTTTACAAAAAAAGACATTAAAGATTAATCCACAAGAACACCAACACCCAAAAAAACTATACCATTTCAAAACTTGAGATTCCGTCAACCCCGTCCGACTCGCAACTTCACCAACATCACCATCCACCAAATCAACATCCCCACCACAAGAATCAAACCACTCCTTCAAAATCTTCGTAACCAAATACGGATACGGTGTATTCGGACGAACTCTAAACGGGTTAATTTGATTCTCCATGGTTTCAACCTTTGCCAACAACTGTATCAACCCCGATAATTGTCGTAATAGTAATTTCTGGATAAGCGTTTTTGTCAGGGTTGTTTGGAATGTGGATGGGGTGTAAATTCGTGATATGATTTGGAGTTGTGTTTGGTGTGATGAGAGGGTTTGCGAGACGTAGGTTGATCGGGATGTCGTGTATGAGAGTTTGAATGATTGGAGTTTTGAAAGTGTTGAAAGTGGCCATTGTTCGTGTGGTTTTTTTGGAGGTGGAGGTGCGGACGTTTGTAATTGGAGAGCAAGTTCAGTTTGGTGAGTTTTTGGAGTGGGCGTCCAGAATAGAATGTTGAATAGGCCGTTTCCAAATGAGAGGAGTTCTTGGATATCTGTCATAATTTTTGAGGTTGTGGGTCTTTTTGAAAGTTGGAAGGATATTTGAAGAATTGAAAATTGAATTTTATTTTGTGGTTTGATTATCATCACAAACGTGAATCGGTTTCAATTGAATGATTGAAGCAAAAAACCAGCCTTTCCGACGGCTGGCGGCGTGTGAGGCTTAAATCAAACAAGCCACGGTTATGATGCAAATCATTTCTGTGTTAATAAATCATTTTTCACGCTGAAAACAAAACAAAACAACATTTTAATGAAATTTATGCTTCGCCGAAGTTTGTGTGGGGCGCAAAAAAGGCAAATTTAACCGGAAATAAAACGCACAAATGGAACTCATTGGATCCTGCAGTTGTGGAGAACACGAATCCGTTCGTTTCCAAGTTACTTCTGAAACCCCTTATCCATACATGAAATGCTACTGCAACACATGCACGAAAACGCAGGTAAATAGAACAATCTAAGCTTCCACCTTCCGAGTAAATTGGCTTGACGAAACCATTATGTTAGGGAGGCGGAGGGTACGCAATCAACATAATGGGACTATCGAATACTTTTCAAATTCTACGCGGAAAAGAAAAAGTAAAGAAATTTCAAAGAATTGTTAGTCGGAATGTTGTAGATGGAAATGAGGTTGTGACGAGAAGTACTCATGAACGATGGTTTTGTGGAGATTGTGGGTCTCATTTATGGTATTTATAATCGAATATCAGTGAGTTGGAAGGAATTTAATGAACTTTGGTTTGGATTGTAGGGCGTTTGATGAGAGATGGTCTGATTGGATTTATCCTGTTGCGTCTGCGATTGATACGAAGTTACCGGTTCCTAATGAGTTTACGCACATAATGCTGAACTACAAACTTCCATGTGAGTAGACTTTCGATTTTTTGAAATTGAACCGATTTTTCTAAAGATTGTTGATCGATTTTGTATGGAAGGGGTCAGATGTGATGAAGCTGGAGAAGATGATTTGCAGTTCCCTGAATATCCGGGCGAGAGTATTGAAAATTGGCACAAAAAGCGAGGATTGTTTGGAAAAGAAAACTGAAGGAACTATTTTAAAATATGTTTACTTTTCCTATATCTGTATCGTAAAGTAGATGCGATCATTGTTTTTTAAACTTCTTTAAAAAAATGCAAGAGCTGGAAGATTGTGGAAGGATCGTGTCGTGGCTTATTTGACACATTCAAATTGAAGTTTTTCCAACGAAAACTTATTTTTTGAAAGAAGAAAAGCTTTATCGAAAACAAAAACACATTATGATGGCTGGTTCAACTTTATTGCCTGAAGTCCTCTGGGCTCAACGTACCAACGAAGTGTATATGACCATTAACGTTCAAGATATCAAAAACGAATCCTTGTCGCTCTCAAAGAATACTTTGACTTTCTCGGGCGAATCGCACGGAAAAGAATACGCTTTAACGTTGGATTTATATGGTGAAATTAACCCTGACGTAAGTCTTTTTCATTGACTGAATTTTTGGTATTTTTTGCTCCTGACTAATTCCTTTCCTTTCTCACATCTCTTTACTCTTTACTCTTTATTGGATACGAAATTTTGTAATGTAGGAATCGAAAAAACATATCTCACCACGACAAATCGTGCTCGTTTTGGCCAAGAAGGAACAAGACAAACCTTACTGGCCACGCCTGCTCGCAAAAGCAGGTAAATACCACTATATCAAAACTGATTTCGCAAAGTGGAAAGATGAAGATGATGAGGATGAAGAGGAAGGTGGTGTCCCGCCTGGAGGTTTTGGTGATATGGACTTTTCGCAATTTGGTGGTGGTGGTGGGTTAGAAGGTATGATGGGTGGTATGGGCGGAATGGGTGGAATGGGTGGAATGGGAGGTTCCGGAGGACCAGATTATGTAAGTTTTTTTTTGTGTTTTGAGAGATTATTGAAAATTTATTTTTATTTCTTATTTCTTTCTTTGTAGGGTGCTGAGGAAGAAGACAGCGATGATGAGGAGATGCCACCTTTGGAAGACGCTGAAGAAACTAAATAGTGAATAACGTTCCTGTTAAATTTAATTTGTAAAATGCGGATCTGCATTTTTAATTATTGAAATATCATATGTTTCGTTCCAGATCTTGATTTGAATATATTATTCACTTAATAATACGAGACAGATCATCTGCAAAGTATATTGCAAACGTGGCAGGTTCCATTTTCAAAATGGAGAAATTGAATTTGAGTTTCGAGAAAGAGACCATCAGTTCGTTTTTAACAGGATTCATAACTGCAATAATCACCGTTTTCTTATTTATCCGAATCCTTCCAATTTACATCCTCACGGCACTATTCCAAAACATAACCCACAGAAAAAGCCCACTTATTCCTTACGATTCCGACTCTGAAGGAGACGATGAAGAAGGCGAAGAACCAAGCGCCACAGATTCACAACTTTCACAATTTCCCAACCAAACTGTATCGGCAAACACGCGGTGTAAGTTAGTGTTAATTATACGAACCGATTTGAAAATGACGGCAGGGAAAATTGCTGCGCAGTGTTGTCATGCTACGTTGGCTGCGTATCGCGTGAGTTTAAAGAGAAAAGGAAGTAACATTTTAGATGTATGGCGGAAGAATGGAGAGGCGAAGATTACTTTAAAGTGTAACAGTGAAGCAGAAATGTATGTAAAATCCATCAAGTTATGCAGAGTTTTCGTAGATTTGCTAATCTGTGATTTGCGATTTTTGATATTTCTCCATTTTACTTTGGTTGCGCGTTTGAT
The DNA here is from genome assembly GCA_027600645.1 of Nowakowskiella sp. JEL0407. Taxonomy (NCBI): domain Eukaryota; kingdom Fungi; phylum Chytridiomycota; class Chytridiomycetes; order Cladochytriales; family Nowakowskiellaceae; genus Nowakowskiella; species Nowakowskiella sp. JEL0407. Next base: position 26,405 of record JADGJK010000133.1, on the reverse strand, counting down.
TTCTGTGATATTTTGAATTTGGATGGGAATAGGTTGGATCTTGAGGAAAAAGCAAAGAAAAAAGGTCTTGTGGCGAGGAGTATACTTGATGCTGGCCATACTCAGATAGATCCAGGAAGTAGAACTGTATTAGCCATTGGACCAGGTAAAATGAGAGCTATGATATGATAGATTTACATCGCTCATCTTTTCTAACAGCGGATCAAAACGTGATTAACGAAATAACAGGACACTTGAAATTGTATTGAAGTTGTACTTTTACTTTTGAGCATGAAATCGGAACAGTTGAACATCAAATGGATTTTTTGTTTCAACGGGACAAAGAAAGAGTTTGTGGAATGATAATATAACTATTGAGGATATGTACTCAAAGATCTAGTTATCTCAATGCCTTGATTCTTATTCATATTTTCTTAAACTCGGAATCACAACAAAAGGAAAATTTTTTTACAGTGAGACAAAAGTTACGGAGGGGCGTTGGAAAGTTTGCCTATACACTGTATAATTTTTACAATGACTCTCGGCAGTCGGTTAATACAAATGGATTCTCCCCGGTCTCCCCTCATAATTCTTCTCTTTTCGCTGTCTCTGATTCCGCGCGGGAAGGCTCAGGAAGCGTCTCCAACCGATAATTCTTCCCCTCCAGCACCCTCACCCTACCCGACCTCAAACAACGCCAATGACGGAGAATTTCTGCAGCGAATGCTAATAATCTTTATAACTGCCTCTATAGTCGTAATTTTAATCTGTTTCTACTTTACTCGGTTCCGTCGACTACGAAATAAGTCCGCACAAATGCAAATGGAATTAGGAAATATACATACCGCCAATTCCGTCGCACTAGCCCCAGCCAAAGGTGTTCATGATTTTTCAATAGCCGGACCTGGAATCAAATTACAAAATCAGAACTTGAAAATTCAACAACCCAGTAAAGTTGTAACGACCTCCGCTAATGTAAATACACACAATAAATTTTGCGATAATGTTTTAAAGCGATTGAATTTGCAGAAGAATGGAGATAACAGTTCGGTCGCTCAGATGATTTCACCAATTCAACTTAATTATACGCTGATGTCCCCGTCCTCGACTACCCTCTCGTCTACCGGTGTAACGACGTTGGTTTCGAGTTCGGAAATGTTGGATAATCATTATAAAAAGATGAAAGCTGTTAATCCTTTTTCGACTGTGTTGGAGGAAACTCCATCTGTCCATACCAACGATGACGTGGATTCGCCAGCCAGTTCACCTCCCCCATTAAACTTTGATAAGCATCATTGGTTACCCTCAAATAATTACGAAGTTGCTCCCGCCATTGGAAGCCGTACAAACACGACTTCTACATACCAAAGTGCCGTTTCTACATCGTTAACCGATCAGTTTGAAGCGGCATTAATCGTCGGCCAAGGCGACGCTGGTGAAATTCATCAGATTCCCACGCAGAGACATGATAATTCAGCGATGCTGCGTCAACTTGGATCAGTGGGAACAACAAACATGGATTCGCGAAATAGTTTATTCTCATCTCGAGGATTGTATTCTCGAGGGACCTCATTCTCTAATTTCACACCCGCGATCGAACGGGCGCATACAGGAAGTACATTTTTCAGTTATGCGTCATCCGAAAAACCTTTATTTTCACGTAAACACACCACGAATTCAGAATATAATCGACGAACTAGTCGAAGATATTCCCGCAGCTCCCCGTCACTTTCTTCCCGACCTACGATTACATCGTCAAAGAAAAATGAGTTGTATCAGTCGTCGACGATTTCGGTGGCGGGAACGGATACCCAGAATAACAAAGATTTTAATAATTGGTCGAGATCTACGTCGCCTGAGGCAGGGATTGAGACTAAGGGTACGAAATCTTCTACAAATTCAACCGCACCAAATCCGTGGATGGCGTTGACGGAGTCGATAGAGGCAGTTGATTTGGAGCAGTTTGTCGCTAATAGTAGGCGTCGACCTTCGTCTGGGACGTGGACATCTAGAGTACTAACATCAAGTCCTCGACCACCGTCAACAGAAGTTGTTCCGCGGGTATCATCAGGGGCGGTGCATAAAAAATCCCCATCAAAGCAGTCAAAGCGGCCGACGTCGTTACTATCGATTGAAGAAACGGCGCCAACTGCTGAGAAGGCATTTTCACTGCCGATAACTTCGTATTTGTCCCTGGATACGGAAACGTTTGGGGTTATACCTAAACCAGGATCGATGACAACTGCAACGACATCTTCTTCAACTGGGAAAATGGAGTTTGTGGAGGGGAAAGGATTCAGTTTGGAAAAATATCAAAAGGAACCTGATAGCGTGAAAGAATTATGATATATTTTTTTTTTGGATTTTGCTTCATTATTTGTAATTTTTTGTGTTTTATTCCTCTTTTGAGAAACCTTATACTTCTATAGCGAAAAAATGATGAAGAAAAGTTTTAAAATAAACGGATGCCTTTGGTCATTTCATTTACTGTATTTTAATGAGAATTGAAGTCGCGAGGTTGAATAAAAAAAAAAATTAACAAACAACGAAATATTTTAAACCACTTTCAAAAATATGCTTCCGTTGGAAATCTAATGTTGTTAGATTAAACTGTTGGCCTAATATGAGGCATACAATTTTATCAGAACTTGCAAACAACTTCAAGAAATGGAGAATATACTTTGAAAATTGAACATTTCAAGAATAAGATTTAACAGATCAACGATAAGATAAATCATTATGGGATAAAGAAATAGTCCACCAACAGCACCAGCGTTATATCCTACATCAAATTACTTTTTCGTTTGTTGATTGTTTTCTCCATTTAGCGGAAGTTCATTCTCCAAATCTGAAGAAGAGTTCTTGCGAAATAATCTGATTTCCACTTCCTATAAATTTTCAGTAAATCCTGGTCGCACTTATACTTGTGCGCCTAATATTTACATACTTGTTTTGTGCCCAGTATTAGGCAATCTGCTGAAATCTTTGAGTTTTTTTAATTTAATCTCGACATTGAACTGTTGCATGCATTCGCCCGATCCTTTTTGTTATATCTCATTTCTTTCCAACGCACACAGCGCATTCAATTGTTCGATATACACATGATTCACGGAATTGCTGTCATTGCAGACTATTTTCGCAACGAAAAATACGGTCGCAAATTACATATATTAATCATTTTCATAGAATTGACAAATGTCGCTTCACATGTACAGATGCGAGAATACCAAAAAGATACTTTTAAAATCAAATATTTTCAAAGTCAGGTTCAGGAAATCAACGACCGCATACAGCATAACCGGGAAAAGAAAGAGTCCGCCAACTGCTCCTGTTGCAGTTCCTGCATCCAAATTAATCCCACTTTCAGCGCTAAACATTAATCCAGCCATCATTCCAACAAGCTTGAAAAAAATTTCCAAGGTAATTAATATTAAAAAGTAACGGCACAAAAAGTCTTACTGATGAAACAGCAGGTGGAATGATGAATAAAAATATTCTAAAGATCGGTGTTTCAACAAGAAACGCTGCGAAGAGTGCGAATACAGATCCAAATACCGCAAGAAACGCAACTCCAAATCCGAATCCCTGAGCGAAACGTCCCACTAAGCTGCTGTAGGGTAATCGAAGATAAATCGAACAAAACAAGGGCGTTAAGACAGCATATCCCGCCAGCGACAGTACAATACCGGCGAAATTCAGCAGATACACGTATAGCATTTTCCGATTGCTATTGAGTAGAAATGTATACAGTTGAATGAAGATAATAAAAGGTAGAAAGGATGCGGTGTGAATTAATCCTATCCAAGCGCCGTGAACAGCGATTTCCTTTTGGGACATGGTTTTGAGGAGGTAGACGTTTGGGAAACTATCTTTTGTCTCGTTGTAATTATTTTGGAAAATGGGTAAACCTGTCGCTGTTAATTATATTTAACACTATTTTTCTTCAACTACGTGAGAATTCGAATTAAATTTACCAGCTGCTGCCGCTCCTCCGCAAGCGGAATATAATCCCAATATTGCTAATGCCACAATTGCCTTTAAAAGTTTAAGAGTATAATCCAGGTATTTTTTATTATTCTGCGAATCGAATTTAAGATGGGGTGACTTCAAGATTCACGGTTTGCCGATTACCTTTTCGGAAACTTCCGCCAAAGTTTCCATTTCAATGTTCTGAATCGGAATAGATGCGGAGTCTTTCAGTGGCGTGTTTATTGTCATCGCAATAGTTTTAATTCGAATGCACAAATATTCGAAGCCCAGGATTTTGCTCAGGGAGGCTAAACGCCTGAAAAAAAAACAACGTTTCTTCACATGATCAGACAACATTATTGTATTTTTATTCAAATGCAAATAAAAATAGATGCGCAGTACGGTACTTTAAGTTTTTGATGGCAAACAGCAAAAAAGATGCACTTGAATTTGCCCGGACCGAAACCCATTTCGGCAAATTAAAAAAGAGCGATTAGTTTTTCTTGTTTCTTTGTCGAGTTCGACGTCTTTCTGAATGTAGAGGCACCGCTTTTTATCCAATAATAAGTTTCTGTACTGGCGAGCAAGGATTTGTGCCGATTTTTAAAGCTGCCACGGCAATCTCACCAAACTCAACCAACTTTATCGATTTCTCATTGTTTCAATTGGTCCAAGTTAATTTCGGCGCATTAGGTATATGTAAGTTTGAATATTGGTTTATAATCATAGTCTGTGGCCAAACAAGGTTTCGATTTCGAAATTTACCATACGGCAATGGGCCGGCAATGATTCTCTTGATTAACGTTTGCACGGAGAAACCGTTCATCGCAACTCTCCAAAAGTAAGTAGTGGAGCTTTTAATTTTACAGCTTACAGTCAAACTTAACTTGAAGGACGCATCGTACAGAACGGCAGTTATAAAAAATATTCTGTAGCACTTTCTTGGTAGTCGACTGGTTTTTTCATTGACTCTTATGAAATTAAATAATCCGGGTTCGTTTGCAAGAGTTGTTTCGAGAAAATTCGCAATACTATATTGATTCTGTGTTTGTTTTTTTTATTATATTTTTGCATTTAATAGACGGGACGCAAACACTCAATAGATGATATAATCCCAAACGCACACAAAAACATGATCTTTCGAAGAATTCTCCACCATTCTATTTCGTTTTCCATTGAATAAAATAGTTTTTAATGTAAATCGCAATCTCCATAAACTCCTACAGACTACCATCTTTCCAATGATGATAAACCATAAGAAACTTGAATACATATCGAAAGCAGAAAGAATATCCAGTACATGCTGCAACCGCCTGGTCATCTACTTGATAGATAAACAAAATGTGATCAGATTTGCTAATCACTCAATCACAACAAGAAAACTTCAATGTCGATACTTTTCCGAAGAAAATCTAAAAGCTGATAGCGCTTATTCCATATTCTAAAAAAAAATTTCAAATCTTACAACGCTTATCCTTCGATATACACATCTCGTTCTCTAAAAACAATTTAAATAACTCATTTGTTAATCATGGGTTCCAAATGTAAGTCAATGAATTAAATTTATCTTCTCCAAGATTTTTCTAAAAAAAACATGTAAATGAACAGTGTCCGTACCTCAACCTGCTTCAGTCCCTTCTAACTCGAGAAATATCTTCCAACGACGAATATCGAACAAAGTTAGAACCATCCAGAATGATTCCGTCATTGAAACGCAACCGACTGCACTCGAGGAAATCCAAGTATTGATTTTAGATCCGTAAAAACTTTGGTCGAGCATTTTGAGCAGCGGTTGACAGCGTTGGAGCTTGAAAATTCCGAAAAAAGTAAAGTTTTAGCCGAACAAGCAGTTAAGATCAACGAAATCACCGCAACAAACTACGATTTGATTAAAAGATCGCAAGAATTGGAAATCGAAGTGGAAAACCTGCGATATGAGAATGATTCCTTGGACGAAAAACTTGAAAAACTTTAGAAAACCAACCTAATCGAGCGTAATTATTTAAAAAAATTTGCAATGGGATTAAAAGAAACGATCTGTGAGCTGGAAAACAAACATAGCATTCAGAATGCCCTCACTGACCAAACTACTCATCCTCAACCGAATGATGGTGGAACTGAAGCTGTAAATGGATCGGAAAATGAAAACTCACTCTTCTCCGGCTTGGAAACAGATCAATCGGAGCCGATGGAACTTGATTCACCAATTTCGAGCAATATTGCGACCTCTGAAATTGAAAACATTAATGCAGGATCGGAAAAGAACTCACAAATCAGTCAATCTGTAATTCCGGACCACATTCAACTCACGGATCATATTTTTAGCAACGATTCGGCTTCAAAAAGGCAAGAACTTGCAGGAAAATTAAGAGATAACGCTTCAACTTCCACAACAAGGAAACCAGAAACGATTGACTTTATTTACAACACAAATCCGATCCATGGCGTTGTTGAAAACACTAAAGTACCACAACTCGACTTCAAACCAAATGAAAAGGATGAATTTGAATTCGCAGAATCAATTTCCAACAATAGTCAAATCTCAAACAGCGACTCTAGCTATGAAAGCTATTCTAAGAGTACAAGTTCTTCTTCGAATGATAACGTTATTAGTTCAAGTTGTGAGAGTTGTTCTGATAGTTCGAGTTCTTCTTCAAATCATAGAAATATCGGTTGGAATGATGGAAAAGATGATAGCTTCGAAAAGAATTATTATTTGACATTGGCGAGAGCTGGTTCTGGAGGGTAATTGATTTATTCTCATAGATTTTTAGATATTAAATCATCTTTATCTTTTTTCATCGTGTTCAACATATTCAAAGCGGAAAAGTCTTTGCTTGGAAGGTATTTCGACGCAAGAAATATGATATTGATGCGTGCAAGGAAGCGGAAACAGTCAAGTCATTACAACATATATTTGTTGTAAAATTCTATGATACCATTGCCACACCCGAAGTTTATCGTATTTTCACCGAGTACTGTGGTGATGGAACTTTGGCAAAACACATTTCTACTCAGAGCCAACTCCCACAAGTGCAGACTCAGTTTTTTGCTGCTGAAATCCTGCTTGGGCTGAATTATATTCACAAGCAAGGGTATATTTTGAGGTATTTTTTATTTTAATACTTTTCTATGTTTTTAAACCTAACTATATTTTTTTTAAAAAATTTAGGGATCTAAAGGACCACAATATCATGCTCACTGATACTGGACATATCAAATTGATTGATTTAGGTCTTGCGGTTTTAATATCTCGTTGCAAAAAGCCAAAGTACATCGGTGGCAGCTGTGGAACAGTGCCATACATGAGTCCAGAAGTGGCCTATGGATGGTCAACATACGATGAAATGAGCGATATGTGGAGTTTGGGAGTAATAATCTACAAGATGCTGACGGGGAAAATACCATTCAAGTACGCTCCTAATAAAGATCACTACAAGAACACTCAAACCATTGTTATAAACTACGAGGACCCAAATTTCACTGAAGAGAGCAAAGATATCTGCCAAAATCTACTCTGCAAAGCTTCAAAGCGGCTAAGAGCAGGAAAAAATGGTGAAATGACTGGGATATTTGAGCATCCGTTCTTTTTTGGTGTTTCTTGGGACAATTTTCCAGCGTGGCTCTCACCTCTGACGAGTTTACCAGATGAATAGTAAGTTTTATTGTCATATTTTGGAGAAAAATGAGAACTAAATATTTATTTATTACTTTTGAACAGTAGTGTAACTGCAAATCCACGACTAAAGAGGACTAGAAAAGGAAACATAAAGAACGGAATGTGAATAGCATTTAAAATACATGATGAAAGTGTTGAGTGTAATCTTAATATTTTAAAATAATATTTGTATGAAAGAGCAATTTTAGTGAGATCGCAGGCGTTTTCAACACAATCTGTACAAAAAAACGTAACTAAATGTAAAATTAATGAAAAAGAAAGTGTATTTTGGATAATATCATGCTTTACAAAAGAACATATGCAAAGATATACATATATCTCAATCATGTAAACACTTCCGTAGTGTAGTTTCAAGATACAACTCGTGATTGTCTTTAAACCGGAAATTGGAAAGATTCAGCGAATGCTCAGGAGCTGGTTCCACAAACAAAAAGAAAAAAAGAAACAAAATGCCACGAAAAATGAAAAAGAAATCCGACAGCGAACAAATAACATCAACATCTTCCGCACACGATCTTTTTGATACCAACGCTGAGAACGACGAATCTTTCGATATAAAAATCAACGAGTCCTTCGCGAAAAAATTTGAGGAAAAGAAACGACTGGAAGAATTAAACAAACGTATTCATTCACTCTAGCATTCCATTTATTCTCGTCTTATTTAGTCTCTTTGTTTAACATCTAGTCAAACAGACATACGGAGATATCCCAACTTCAAAATTGCTCAAAATCAATTCACGCAACGATGACGACGCCTCGGATTACTCCGACAACGATGATGATTCAGAATATGAAGAGGAAGAAGATTCAGACGGTGAATTAATCACTCCGGAATTAGACGCGCAGATTATGAAGACCATTGGAATGATTCGAGAAAAGAAAGAGGAAGTGTATACGTCAGATAAAAAGTTTTTTGATGGTACGCATTGAAATTCGATTTCTTTTCTTAAATTTTATTCTTTTTTCTGTCTTGGATTAGATGAAGCACTGGAAGAAGCGAAGAAGAAATGGGAAGAAAAACAGAAAATAAAGGTAGAGCAGATTTTAGCAGTCGTCATTATGGATACTCCTGAAAATTGATGATATATTTGCGAATTAGGCGTCGGAAAAGCCGGTGACGCTGAAAGATTTACATCGAGAGAAACTTTTGAAAAAAATGAACGGTGAAATATCAATGGAAGACGACGGAGATGATGACGAGATTCCTATTCCAGCCGGACCATCTTTTGTAGAAGAACAGCAAAAGTTGAAGGAGGATTTCAAGGTACAAACTGAATAATGAACCTGTCCTTTTTTCTCCCTAACGAAATGTGATGCAGGCGGCAGCGTTCGAAGACGACGATGATGATTTGTTTACAACTGGAAACGATGATTTTTTGAAGCTTCGGCCGAAAACTGAAGAAGATATTAAAGCTGAAGAGGAAGAGTATAGGAATTTTTTGTTGGGTGAAATGAAAAAGGAAGGAATTGAAGGATTGTCGAATTGGAAAGAATACAGTGATAATACAAAAATGGATCCCAACGACAAGTTCTTAATGGAGTAAATATTTGTTTCTGATATTACCAAACATAGCGTTCTAAATATTATCGTTTCCAGTTATGTTTTAACCAAAGGTTGGGTGGAGAAGAGTAAAGATAAAGCACCGACATACGAGGAATTAGTTAAAATACATCATGACGATTCAGATGAAGAAGCGGTTGAGGCAGCCGATGAGTTTGAACGAAAACACAATTTCCGCTTCCAAGAAAGGTATTAATCTCCATTATTCCAAGAGTAGCTTCTATAATCGTCAAATATTAACAGCGGAGGAGACAAAATCGCAACATATGCACGAAATATTGAAGGATCTTTAAGACGACCGGACGACAAGCGGAAGAAACAACGAGAGAAGCTGAAAGAAAGAAAATCGGAAGAAAAATTGAAACAAGCGGAAGAGCTGAAACGATTAAAGAATCTGAAGAAGATGGAGATTTTGGAACAGTTGAAGAGGATACAAGAAATTTCGGGGACTGCTGGTGGTGAGGGTGATGACGCGGAAGGAAATAGTGAAAAGGTTTTGCAAGTTGGGTTTCATGAGATTTTGCTGGATGATGAGTTTGATCCGGAAAAGTATGATAAGAAGATGAATGAGCTTTTTGGAAATCAATATTATGACTCTAGGGTACATGCAGCTCTGCGACATTGATAAATTTGAAGGAAAGTTCAACTCAATTTGCTCTTTTGTTTAGGATCCAGCAGTTAAACCAGAATTTGATGATGACATTGATATCACGGACATTGTCGGGAATCAAGAAGATGAAGAATATTTGCAAAACGAAGATGAGAGCGCACAACTGGAACGAGTTCGAAAGGCGGACACATGGGATGAATATGATGAAGGTGCCGAATACGATGGTGAATACGGTGGAGAAGAATATTACGAAGAAGAAGGGTATCAGCAGAACGAAGCTGATCCGGCTGCTGGAAATGAGGAGGATATCATGATGGATGCTGATTATTTACCTGGAGGTGAAAAGTATGGACAAGTACCGACAAAGAAGAAGAAAGAAAAGTTGGATAAGAAAGGTAAGCTTATTGCACTTTAAACTTGTATTTATTAAAATTTTTATTTTATTGGTTTGCAGCCAAGAAAGCAAAATTGGCCGGATTACCATTCACTGAAACAACGACAACAACAACGTCAACGAACGATAAGAAAAAATTGACGTTCTCCGAATACCTCGAAAAATACTATCAACTTGATTACGAGGACATTGTCGGCGGCCAACCAACCCGATTTAAATACCGACAAGTGCCAGGTGACACTTATGGCTTAACGCCAACGGAGATCCTCTTGGCCACAGACCAAGAATTAAACGAATTAATGTCGTTGAAGCAAATGGCTCCGTATAGACGATCTGATTTAGTGGAGAAGGATAAGAAGCGACGTAAGACGAATGTGTGGAAGATGAAGTTGAGGGAGATTCGACGGAATATTGAAAAGCGGCAGGAGGAGGAAGAGAGAAGAGCGAAACGGAAGGCTATGAAGAAAATGAAAAAGGAACATGGAGAAGACGTGGAAGAGGAGGTTTCCAGCGAGAAAAAGGTTGAGAGTGGTGAAGAGAGTTTGAAAAAGAAAAAGAAACGAAAGGCTTTGGATGAGGAGGAATTGAAAAAAGAGGAGACGCATGAAGGAGAGAAGAGTAAGAAGACAAAGATTAAAAAAGAAGCAGAAGAATTGGATGACGCTGGTGCGAAGAAGAAGAAAGAAGGGAAGAAATCGAAAAAAGAGGCGGGAATAAGTGAGAGTCGCTTGAAGTCATATCAAATGCCCAAGAAAAGATAAAAAAGAATTAAATTCAATAAAGCATGCGTTGTCCGTTTCCTTTCGCTGATCAATTTACATAAGCTTAAGAAACTTGAAAGCTGTCCATTGATACACCAAATGCAAGGTAGAATATATCATTTATTATACAAGCGCTGTAAGCATAGCGCTATAGACTGTATAAAAAATATTGAGAAGTGCAATACCCATCCACTACGTACACTATAGGGATTTTCTATTCATGCTAAGAACGATCTTGGTATTCAAAGATTTGATGGATACCTTCAGATTGATTCTGACTTCGCGATTGCAACATTCCATAAATTGTAGACTCCAAGTCATTTTATCACAAGCTAGAGTAGAAATAAGAATTTTTACATGACACATTCCAAACGGTGAGAAATTAGGGTTTTAAGAATTGCATCTACTTGCAATTGATAACTAGTCTGACTACTTATTATGGAGTGAACCCAATTCCACTTGTGTTGAGATTTAAAAAGTACACCCAGGCCTAATTGAACATGACCAATTGTTTTGTTCTCCTTTCAATAAAGCGATTCAAACTTAATTTTATTTTGAAATAATATTATTGTTTGTCGAGCGAGTTTGTTCTTTCAAAGAAAAAAAATATAGATAAAACAAAAAAGAAAAACAACGAGGCATTTTACAAAAATAAAGAAAAGGGTAGGGAAATCCGAGGGGGAAAAGGGCGTTTTATCATATTGAACCGTGAGGATGGTATTATCGAAATAAAGAAAGAGTTCCCTAAATTTTCTCTATTTTTTCTTAGTTGAAACATAAAGAGAAATCAACCCAAATAAACAAAGAGAGAAAAAAAATCTAACGGTAATAGAAAGAAACAAACGTTGAAAGAAATTTTTTTGGAAAAAAAGCAGACGAAAATCCTCTAAGCCCACACCTAATAAAATAAATAAAAAATTAATTTGAAAACATTTAAAAAAAAAATCTCGACCACATACTTTCAACAAACTATCCCAACTTCCAGTACACAACGCCATACCATCTGAAGAAACACCAAGGCACGAAACTCTGTTTTCATGCGCGGCCAAAACACCAACTCGTTCTCCCTTCAACGTATCCCAAACATTGCAGTTGAAATCATCGTAACCCGCAAACAGTAATCGTCCTGAAACTGAAAATGCAACTGACGTGATTCCGCAGAGAATGTTGTCGTGAGTGTATTGGTTTAATTCTCGGTCCGCGCGGAGGTCGAAAAGTCGGCACGATGCATCATCGGACCCAGTTCCGAATGCGTCTCCGTTGGGGAAAAATCTATAAAATAAAAAAATAATAATAAATAACAAACTCTACTTGAATTTATTGAAAATTAAACATACTGGACGGCATTAATATCTGATTCGTGACCAGTAAACGTTTGTACACAGCGACCAGTACGAATATCCCAAACTTTAGCAGTAGCATCACAAGCACCCGAAACAAAAATGTTCTTGTCCGGCGACAAGGAAAGCGACATAACATCTCCAGTGTGATCAGTAAATTCAAGAGTCTTCATACCAGCGTCGATATCCCATAGCATGCAAGACATATCACCCGAAGAAGTAATAATTTGTCTATCCGAAATAAATCTACAGCAAGAGAGATATCCGGTGTGCGCGGAAAGCTCACGCGCAACTTTAACAGCTCCCTCTCTCGTTTTCAAGTTATAGATGGAACAGATATTATCAAGACCACCGCATGCAACGTAAGATCCAGATGGAGCGTAAGCGCAAGTCATTACCCAGGATGATCGAAGTGGAATGGCATGAACTTTGTTGGTGGTATAGGCATCCCAGACGATCAATTTACCGTCTTGGGATGCACTGACTAAGTGTCGTTTGTCTGCAGCCCAGTGCATTGCGTAAATCTTCGCCAAATGACCTTTCATTGTACGACGAACTTTCATAACTATCCGGGGTAAAGGTTCCAGCTCAGCTGCAACGGATTTTACTAAAGGTGGAATTGAGTGTTTTAGATTTTAAGAAAAGAATTTTTGGTCAGTGATGTGTTTGATTCGTAAAGTTTGAAAAAAATACACATACAGGTTGTGTCTGCAAGAGCATCTTTCTTTTGCTTGATTTTCTCTTTTAATTGTTCGGCTTCCTTTCGGGCTAAAGCGATTCGTTCTGCTATATCTCCCATAGTTGATTCTTCTTTACTTTCTATTCGAAACAATTCTTCACCTATTTCAAATAACAAATTAAAAAATATTTGGTTAATGAAACAAGATAAGGAATGAATGAATAATAAAACAATAATCAAAAATTATAAAATGAATAATCTGAATGATATTCTGTGGTCTGTACTGGTCTAAATCAATTCGCACTCAATTTTACAATCCAACCCGTTAAAATCCAGCGGGTAACTCTCCCGATAAAAGTGATAACTTCATCCATTAAAGCATATAAACACTCTATCTTTCCATCCATCAGTTCTTACGTTTAAAATTTTGGTGTTTCTTCGAAAATTGTTTCCTCCAACTGTGCAACCTTCAGAAAACCACACCAACCAAAAATTTGTCCGATCCAAAGAATTTGGAATTGGTTAAAAATAGAAACAACAATCGATAGAGATTTTTTAAAAATGATTTAGAACCTTTTTTAGTTTGATTCGCGAGACTCGCGCAATTGTCAAAATTGAGAATTCGGATCAATTCAAATTGCCCTTGTTGGAAACCAGGGCCCGAACCACCCTTAAGCATTGCTGTGATCTTCGCCGATCACTTTCCCATCAAAACATTTTTTTGAAATGCAAAATAACAAGGGGGAAAATGTATGGGAAAATAAAGAATCTCTGTAGTTTGAAAGTTACCTTGTGTTTGTGATTTTACGGTATGAAACAACTCTTTCTTTGTTTCAGAACACTCGAATGAACAGAACAAATCTCTTATTCTTTGATTATGTTTACTTTTCAAAATTTGATTGGTTTTGGACAAATTTTATTTTGGAAACAACGCAGATTTCAACATAAAGACCTCCCTTTGTACAATTATAATCAACGATCTCGTGCAGACATTCCAAAATGGACATTAAAAATTCTAAAACTTATGCCTTGAAAACAATTGAACAATAACGCACGCTGTTGTTTCTAAAAATTTCCATCAATCATAATATCCCAAACTAATCTCTCATTTTGATTCGTCGATATACCAGATTTTCCATTGTTTATCGTGCATTCGTTTATTCGTCACTCTGACAAACAACAATAAAACATTGTGATTTTTTAAAAAAAAAAAAGAACCTTCATTCCCATTCAATTTTATCAAACTTGTAGAACAACACACAAATTAAGACTTTTAGAAGACGATAAATGACGACGAACATGAATAATAGTGGAAACCCCACTTCTAATTCAACAAATACCGGATCTTCACCAACAAGAATCACAATGAGTGCTTTAGAATCAAAATACCATATCGGAGAAACTCTCGGAACGTAAGTCTCACTACATCCATCCACAAACTCGAAACGTTTAATTATTATTCAATTTTCAAATAGCGGCGCCTTCTCAGAAGTAAAATGCGCCATCGAAAAATCCACCGGCAAAAAATACGCTATAAAAATAATCGACCGAAATAAATGCAAGGGAAAAGAATCTATGATCGAAACGGAAATCAGTATCTTACAGCAAGTTAAACATGAACATATTATCCAGTTGATTGAGATGCATGAAGTTGAGAATAAGATTTATTTGGTGATGGAATTGTATGTGATTTATTACATTTTCACCTTAAATTTTGGAGGGAGATTTCAAATTTTATTCATATGTTTTTTTCTTCTCGATTTAGGGTTACGGGCGGTGAATTATTCGACGACATTGTAAGCCGAGGAAAATACACCGAACTCGACGCCGCCAAAATCGTGCACAAAATCCTCCTCGCCATCGACTACCTCCATTCCAAAGGAATAGTCCACCGCGACCTCAAACCCGAGAATCTGTTATTATCAGATCGCACGCCCATGGCGAAAATCATGATTGGAGATTTTGGGTTGTCGAAGATTTTTGATGATGATGAGGTTATGAGGACTGCGTGTGGGACGCCGGGTTATGTTGGTAATGTTTTGGTTCTTGTTATTTTGCGTTGTTGGATTTTTTTGATGTTTGATTATTTGGTACAGCTCCGGAAGTTTTGTTACGTGGTGGATACGGAAAAGAAATTGATTTATGGTCTCTTGGAGTTATAACCTACATTTTGTAAAAACCCAAACACCCTCAAACATCTTTAAACAATCCTAATTAATATTTTCTCCTTGTAGGTTATGCGGATACCCACCATTCTACGATTCAAATAATGTAAAACTATTCAAACAAATTATGGCCGGTGAATACGAATTCGATAAACCATGGTGGGACCCAATTTCCGAAAAAGGTAAACCCTCACACATTTCCATCTCCTAACCACTAATCCCTCTTTGCCACCTTTGTCTGTAGCAAAAGATTTCATTCGCCACCTACTAGTCCTCAACCCCGCATCAAGATACACAGCAAAACAAGCCCTCAACCACCCCTTCATAGTCGACTCCATCGGCGAAAACTTATTCCCAATAACCAACCCCGAAAACATATTCATCGAACCACGCGCCGTAAAAGGAAACGTTAAACCGAAAGAAGCGGTGGTTGTGAATGTTAATCTGGCGGATAATATTCAGCAGAATATGCAGAGAACTGTTAGTAAACATGCTGTGAAGGTAAAATTCTCTCGTGTATTTTGTTCGTGTACAGGCATTAATTTGTTGTTTTAGGATGGACCGGAACCTAGACCTTTAGCTCCGAAATCCGAAGTTGCGGATAGCGGTGTTGTAGCAAGTAATAACTCTGTTAACAGCAGTAATAGTTCTGTAAACAAAGTAAAACCCCAGAACCAACTTTACATAAATTCCAACCTTACACAGACATATTTTTTCTTTCAATTTAAAGGGAAACACCAAAAGATCAAAACCAGGAACAACTCAAAGCCCCGATACATCCGGCGGCTCCATCAACGAACAAGCACTTTACCGTCCCCCATCAACAAACATCCACTCAACAACCACTTCACCACTTTCCTTCCCACCCCACATCGGATCCCCCAAAGACCCACAAAGAATCCGCTTCTTATCTTACGACGTAATGTGTCGTCCACCTGGCGTGAAAAACAACACAAACGATTACAAAAATTCAAGGTTAATGCAATTCGCGGAGAATTTAAGACATTTTGATATTGTCGCGCTACAAGAGTTGTATGCGTACGGGTCGAATCGACAGAGTAAAGTTTTGGCGGCGGGACGGAAAGTTGGAATGGAGTATTTTGTTTGTTCGCAGAGTAAGGGTTTGTTAAATTCGGTTGCCGATGCGGGGTTGATGGTTTTAAGTCGGTATCCGATTGTCAGGAGTGAGAAGATTACGTTTAAACAACGTGGGATACATTCTGATAGGTAAAATTAAACAATCCGTTCACTGCGATATCTAAATAATTGTTGCTCTTTTGTTTATTTTTATTTTTATTTCATTTGTATGGGGGTAGACATTACTCAAAGGGAGCAATATACGCAAAAATCGCACTCACCGAGTCCAAATATATCCACGTTTTCAACACACACCTCCAATCCTCAACCGACCGTCTCCCTCCCATAACCGAACCCACCGCAATAGTCCGTATAAACCAACTCGTAGCACTAAAAGAATTCATCGACGATATCGTAAAGAAAAAGCTCCCACATGAACCGGTTTTCCTGTTTGGCAATTTCAACATTAACTCCAGAAAGAGACCGGATGCGGGGTTTAAGCCGAGTGAAGAGTATAATTTGTTGAAAAAGTTTTTGAGGGGGGAAGTTACGGCTGTTTTGGCGAGTTCGAAACAAGAGGCTGTTAATGCTGGTAGTGCTGCGTCGGGGTCGGAATCGGGTGGTTCTAGTAGTACGTCGGCTTCGCCAAAGACTCCGGATCCGTTGAGACTTCGTGTTTATGATTTGGTTTGGGAACGGTATGGTGAGTCGCCGGTTACGATTGGTGATGTGGTTGATACGCAGACTATGGCGCCGGCGGAAACGGTTCTTACGGCGCAGGATAAACAGCAGACGATGCAGTGTGTTGATTATGCGTTTTGGTTGAATCAGGATGATCATCATATTAATGGGTTTAATTGTGGCGGTGTGAGGGTTGATTTGATGACGACAGAGATTGAAAAGTTTAAGGTTGTTGGTGAGCCGTATACTCAATTGTCAGGTTTGTGAAATTGTTTGTACATTATCTACGGTTTACAAATTCGTTTATTTTTAGATCATTACGGAATAAGTTTGAACGTGTTGTTGTTTAAAGAGGAGAAGGTTCTTACGACTCCAGAAAACAAAGAAAACAACGGAAAATAGGAAAGACATTGGCATGGAAATAATCTCACATCTTGCAATTTTTTTTTCTTGGTCGTTATTTCATTATAAAAAATAAATGGTTTTTATTAAATTGAACCGAAAATGCAGACAAAAAACACTAAAATTAAATCCCAAAAAATAAACGACCGATGGTTTAATCTCGCAAGGCAACTTTAGCAAATTGCGGCAATACGAAAGCGGCTTCATGAACTTTAGCGCTGTAGTATCTCAAGTTTTCGTCTTCGTATTTCTCGCCAAAGGTTCGGAGAGGTTTCTTGACATCGCGACCAGCTTCCTTGGAACAAACGATAAATCCAATTTGACCGGATGGGTATGTTGGAACTGAAGCCCACCCATATTCAACAACCGGGTAGAGCTTCTTCGAGTTGGTCAAGACTTGCTTGATCAACGGCAAGTGCAGCCATTGGCATTCACCTGAATAGATTGAAAGAACATTAGTCAACGAGCTTTAAAAAGTTTGAGATGAAATCAATGACGAAAATAGGGACTCAGATATAATATTTGGTGTGTGTTTATCAGCACTTTGATCTTAGAGTGGTGCATGAAACGTTTATCATCGCAGTCCAAAACACAAATGAAACAAGGTTTTTTTTAAATTCGTTACCTTGTGTGCAGATGTTTCCACCTGGAAGCAAAGCCTTGTACATCAATTCATAGAAAGTTTCCTGGAACAAGGACTCTGCGGGTCCAACGGGATCAGAAGAATCAGTAATGATAACATCGTAAGTAGCAGTGTTTTCCTTCAGGTACGCGAAACCGTCACCAATGTGGACCTTGACCTTGGGGTGGTTGAAACCTTCGGCCATCTTGGGAAGGTATTTCTTAGAAACCTCGACAACCATGGCGTCGATCTCGACCAAAGTGACTTCTTCGACACACTCGTGTTTAACGACTTCACGCAAGACACCTCCGTCACCACCTCCGATAACAAGAACCTAGAAGCCAAAGGTCGAAGAGTTAGTTTCAGATCATGTTTAGTAATAAAGAATGAAAGAGAGTAAAGGGCATCAGACAAGTCAGAAATTGAACGCTTGTATCTCGACATAAATTCTTTCCGCCTGGGGCGGCAAAAGCAGTCATCTCTCGCCCATAAACAACGCAGAACCAAAAGACAATAGATAAAAGTACCTTTTTGGGGTTAGGGTGAGCATTCAAAGGTAAATGAGCAATCATTTCCTGGTACGAGAATTCATCGTTTTCCGTGCATTGAATGACACCGTCCAAGACCAAAACGTTTCCGTGGTTGGTAGATTTGAACACAAGGACGTCTTGGAACAAAGATTTCCCGTGGTGCAAGACTTTCTCAACCTGCAAGGACATTGCTTTATGAATATTAATGGAACAGAAGAGAGCAAGAGAAACGATAGCGTACCCTGTCCCGGCCATAACGTAGTAGATTCTCTGAACCAGCCGTCGTTGATGTTTGGGTGCGTCATTTCAGAACAAACTTTTCAGAAATAAAAACTTCAAAAAAACGAAACTTTTTTTTTTCTGTTGGTGACAGTGTCAAGATCATATTAGCCTTTGGGCATTTCGAGTGTCACCCTGTCAATCTTCAACCCTTTTTTTGTTCTTAATGGGTAACTAATCATTCTTTTTTCTTTCTAATTTCCTGTTTAATAACGCTTTTTTGTCTTCTTCTTTAGCTGTTGGAAAGAACAAGTACGTCCGTCCTCTTCTCTGTTTTCCCGTTTCTCTCAAAACATTCTCCCACGAAAATCACCAATTCAATAAATTCTCCTCTACACCACCGCATTCGCTTTAAAACTCTAACTGACATGTTTATTTTCTATTTCTAGGCGTCTCTCAAAAGGAAAAAAGGGAATCAAGAAGAGAGCGTAAGTTGAAAAAATTCGAATTTATTTTTTTGGAACCGGGGATTTCGGGAGAGTGTACGTTGAAACCAGCAAAGAAAATCATTTAGAATGAATATGGTTTTATTGTTATTCACTCGATGGATGGATGGATATGGGGAGAGCGGAGAGAGAGTGGCTTGGCACGAATTTTTCTAATTGTTTTTTTCATTATAGTGTTGACCCTTTCACCCGTAAGGATTGGTACGATATCAAAGCTCCAAGCTACTTTGAAAACCGCAACGTTGGAAAAACTCTCGTTAACCGTTCCCAGGGATTGAGTACGAAACATTTCATTTCACTTTCACTACTCGAAATACTAAATTATAATTTTTATTTCCATGTAGAAATCGCTGATGATGCATTGAAGGGACGTGTCGTTGAAGTTTCGTTGGCGGACTTGAACAAAAACCCAGACGACTCTTTCCGTAAAGTTCGTCTCCAGGTTCAACAAGTTGCTGGAAAGAACTGTTTGACTGATTTCCACGGAATGGACTTTACCTCTGACAAGCTCCGATCTCTCGTTAAGAAATGGCAGGTTCGTTGGCATTCATTTTTTTTTACTTAATTTAATTTCAAATCCTAATCTGTTTCATAGTCATTGATTGAGCGTCACGTTGATGTAAAAACTACCGACGGATACCTCCTCCGTATTTTCTGCATCGCCTTCACAAAGAGACACAAATCTCAAGTCCGCAAAACGACCTACGCGCAATCATCGCAAATCCGACAAATCCGTAAAAAGATGTACGAGATTGTATCAAAAGAAGCGTCGTCATGCGATTTGAAAGAATTGGTCAGCAAACTTATCCCGGAAGCCATGGGCAAGGATATTGAAAAAGCGTGTCAAGGAATCTACCCACTGCACAATGTCAACATTCGTAAGGTGAAGATTTTGAAGGCGCCTAAATTTGATCTTGGAAAATTGTTGGAACTTCACGGTGATGCTTCGGAGGATACTGGTGCTCGTGTTGTTCCGGGTGCAGCTGATTTTGTTGAACCACCTGTTCTTGACTCTGTGTAAATTAAATGAAATAAAAATTAAAATATGCAGATTCAAAACATAAACATCGTTTCCTCTGAAGTTGGATTTTGGAAGATCTGTCAAGAATCGAAAGTCAACCAAAATGTCTGGAGCGCGAATGAATGTTTTCCCCACTAGAATGTAAGCATTCGAATAATTAATCTTTAGAATTATTTGTTGAATCGAATTCTTAAATCAAATTCCAGGGCGCTCACTGCCATGAAGACTAGATTAAAAGGTGCAACGACCGGTCATTCACTATTAAAACGTAAAGCGGAAGCATTAACTCGAAGATTCCGAGATATCGTAAAAAAGATTAACGAGGTAAAAATACATTTCGTTTTAATGAAAAGAGATCAGTTTTCTAAATTCATTAAATTTCAATTGAAAAAAAAATCATTTGATAAAAACACATCACCCGAACCCTTTGAAATCCACCAAAAAATACCTTCATCTACACCTCAATTCTCCAATGAATACAGGCCAAATCAAAAATGGGCAAATTAATCCAAACCGCAAACTTCTCCTACTCTGAAGTAAAATACGCAACCGGCGACACAATCTCCTACAGCATCCAAGAATCCGTAAAACAAGCCTCTTTCAAAATCTTGTCCAAATCAGAAAACGTATCGGGCGTGATGTTACCGGTGTTTGAGAAAATGGTTGACCCTGGAAACGATTTTGAATTGGCGGGGTTGGGGAGGGGTGGACAGCAGATTTTAAAGTGTAAGGATGTGTATAGAAGGACGATTGAGAATTTGGTTGAGTTGGCGTCGCTTCAGGTTTGTTGTGATTTTTTGGAGATTAGAGTTTTTTGTTGAAATTGTTTAATATTTTATTTTTATTTTAATTTTAATTTTCTATTTGTTTTTGTTTTATTTGTAAATTTGGGTACGAAATACTGTAGACGGCGTTCGTGATACTGGACGAAGTCATTAAAGTAACAAACCGACGAGTAAACGCGATAGAACATGTGATTATTCCAAAAATCGAAAATACCATAAAATGGATTACTAGCGAACTGGATGAACAGGATCGTGAGGAATTTTTCCGGTTGAAGAAGGTCCAGAATAAGAAAAAGTTGGCGAAGGATGCTGAACAGAAGATCCGTGATGATGTTGATGCTATTGCGGAAAGTGGTGGTGGGAAGGGTGGGTTGGTTCAGCAGCAGGCTCCGACGAGTAGTATTTTGAGTGGGTATGAACAGGATGAGGATATTTTGTTTTGAAAGGACGGTCGATTATTTTCAATTCATGTTCCTTTTTTTTTGATTCTCGTTAACATCATTTCATATTTTTCATCAATCTTCTCAAAAGTAAATTTCCTTAAAAACCACCTCACGAATCTCTCAATGAATTCAGGATAAATTAAAGCATAACTAATCCAACTTCCATCGGTCTTAAATCCTTCAATCGATAATTGTACAAATAATATTGCAAATCCCCATCTCCTTTTCCAAACTTCAATTCTTCAAGGAACGAGATGTTATCCATTAACGTGAGTGCGTTAAAAACATCAAAGTTGTTCTGACATAAAAATTACGAGTCAGATTAGAAAAAAAACAAACATTCATTCTCGATTACCTGCTTGGCAAAGATCAACAGATCCTTCATCAAATTCTTCAACTCCTCTTCATGCTCAGTTCTCTTCGCTGGTTCAAATCTCGCCTCAACTCCCAACTTTGTCGCATAATAAAACAAATACGCAGCATTAATATGCGAATACTTTTCATTATTAATAATCTGTGACGGCAACGCATAAAACGACGCAAACTGCGAAACACCACCAGTAGATTTATCATCCACCACATAACTGTACACGACTCCATCAACCGGTAACAACCAATGCGCAACATCCTCCTGCGAGAATTTCGGGGCAATAGTGAACGTCACCAAATAACTATTCAACAACCTTGTAACATGACGCACATCATCCGGTTTCATAGGTCTCAACCCTTTCGTCGTGGGCTCATCCGGCAACTTGTACAACTTTATCGTCCTCGCCATCGTAAAATTCCTCTTCAAATGCGAAAACCCAGTCTCAATCAACTTCTTCGGATTCAAACTCCGATGATAATAAGTACAACTAGCAATCGGTTTCGGCAACTTCACACCGGCTGTATACACCGCCTGGAAAATCCCTGTTAAATGTACTCGTCTGGTAACTTCCCGAATCAATACGGGAGCTAACCGCTTTGACCGTAATTTTTTCAACACGCAGAGGAAATTTATTTCGACTAGGGGTTGGGTGTTTTCGGATAGACGCATGTTTGCTGGAATACCAGAGATGAATGCGACGAGTTTTTTGGAGGTGGAGACACGGACGCCGATGTGCCATTCGCGGTGGAAGTTTGGTGGTTTTAAGGCCCAGCGGAGGAAATCGGCTGTGTAGTCGAAACGGAATGATGCGTCGTCGTCTTCTACATAGTTGTTTGAAAGTAGTGTGTATAATTCTTTGAGCTGTAGCAAATAAGTTGGTAGTTTATTTTAAAAAAAAAAAGAAATAGTGGTGAGGAGATAGGAGGAAGAAAAAAAAAATGAAAAAGGTTTACTTCGGTATCATTCTCAACGTCTACCACACACCATTCGAATTCTTTGGGAAGGGCGATTGGGTCTTTTCTTATTTCTTCGAGTGGTTTATCTGCTTCGATCGGACCATTCTCCATAATATCTTCATCTATCCAAAACGTAACAAAAAAGATCAATTATCATCAATTATTGTCAAGGAAATTTAGCAGGGAATGGGCGAACCTAATTTGGGAACAGGTTGGGTATTCCAAAACTTGAAATCGGTCATAGACTTGTTTTCGTTTTTCAGACGGTTCGGAAAGGAATTCTTCAAAGGGTTGATTAATTTAAAGAAAGTGGTGGAGAGTGATGATGGGATAATATACTAGCGAGAGTAGTTGCAAGAGTTTTTCCATTTTCTCGTTTCTTTCGTTTTCGGGTTTGTCATTGTCGCCGTTGTTGGAACTGCTGCCTTGCATTTTCAAGAATTTATTTTTGACAAGGAAAGTGTCAATGTCATGTTGCATCAACAGCAATAAAATTTTTATTATATTGATCTGTAACTACATGTAAAATTTGAATTTTAGGTTTTATCGGTTTTTGAATTCTGTTGTACTGATTTATGTTTGAGAGGTGATAACTTTGTAGGCTGTGTGGGTCTTGGAATCTGTGAGTTGACTCTTGTAGGAATTCCTTACTAATCTCTAATGACTTTTGGTATTTTAGATGGATACACTGTAGATCGTAACGGATTAGACTTTGCAATCGGGTTTTTGATCGGACTCGGACTTCGTGCGTTGGCGTTTGTTCTCTTGGTCAGCATGAAGAGATTCAAACAACGATAAATTAAGATTGAGTAACTCAAATAATTTTTTGGATACGAATTAGATTATATAGTGTGGTTTTTTTAATGATCATAAGAATATAATATTTACATTTTTTTAATTTTTTTACCAATTTTTATTGAATTTTGAAATTACTCTTTAATAAAGATCGTCATAGTATTATTGTAATTAAATTTTATTGTTTTCAGTCTTGTTATCGTATCAAAATATCATGATCAAAAGCAATTCAGCCTAACGTTCAACAAAAACCTCAGTCAAATTTGCAACACTCCTCGAGCTTCTTTTAATTTTTTTTTAAACATTAACGAACGATGAGCAATTACGATGTTTTTATTTCTTATCGAGTGGTATTTATCTCAATTTCTGGTTCTTCACTTTATCACAAATTTTTTATTCATTTCCAAACAATTTCAGGGCACCGACAGAGAACGAGCCGAGAAACTCTTCTCCGCCTTACGAATGAACCAGGATAAAAACACTCGAGTGTTTTGGGACAGCGTGGAGTTGAAACTTGGGACGAATTTTAAGGATGCGTTTTTGGAGGCGTTGCGTGGGTCGAGAGTTTGTTTACCGATAATTTCAACGGCGTTTCTTACAAAATTGGAGAGTAGTTTGGTTGACGGAGTTGAAGATAATGTGTTGTTGGAATGGGATGTATATGTTTTGTATTTTCGATTCTCTTTGGTTGAAATTGAAGTATCTATTTCTTCTTTTTAGTCGATGTTGGAACACTGCGACAAGGGATCGGGACAGATTATCATTCCGGTATTTTTTCAGGATGGAACTACGACGTTGGACTTTAGAAAGGCCGCTGCTGCGATGAAGGATGTGAAAGCTCTTGGTTGCAATCGATCGGCGAAGGAGATCTGGGAAGCGTTCAAGGCGAGCCAAGGGAGACATATCGACATAAGCGACCCTCACCAAGTTCAAGTTTTTGCTTACGACGTACAGAAGAGGTTTGTAAGCTTATTTGAAGATGACCTCGTTTTTGAAACAGTCAACGCATGTTTCTTAATAATAGACTGACGGAGCCCTTACACGCTCGACGTATCGTTACCTTTAACCTCTACGAAAAGGATGATCCTGCGATCTTTATCGAATGCGACGACGTTTTGAAGGAAATTGACGAAATCTTCAAGCACGGACGGATTTGCAATATCACTGGACTCGGTGGATCGGGCAAAACCTTTGTTGCGAACAAGTACGCCTTCCTAATGTTTAGACGGGGATACATTATCGGAAAGTTAACTGCGGATTCGGAAGGGAACATCATAAAGGATTACGACGCATACCTCCAAACTATCCTTGGAGTTGACAAAATACCCGTTCGAACTGGGAAATTGGCAGAGTACGTTCAATATGCGAGTCAATCAATCCGTGCAAAGCAATTCATAATCCTGGACAACGTGAAAGATGCGGCCGACGTTGAAGATTTTATCATGTCCACAAACGAAAATGTCATCTATCTTATCACTTCTCGCACGTTCATCGCCAATCCAGTTGTGCGGAAGCAGTTTTATCCCGACGAAGCATGCGTAGAGTACTTGAAGAAGGAAACCAATGCACGCTTTAACCAAGGGGATTACCAGAAAATCGTTGACATGACAAACGGTTTCCCATTGCGATTGAACGTTTCAGCGAAGTACTTGCAGAATCCCTTCGCATCTGTGGATCTCTACATCAGCGAAATACGGTCAAGAATAGAGAAATCGAATTTCGTTGTTGGAAAGGCCGAAAACGCATCTGACGCGGTTGATGAGTTGTATCCAGAGATTAGTTTTGCAATTGACAACGTTTCAAAGATGGCAAGCTTTAATTACTCCTATTTGTTGTTGATGGCACAGCTGGAGCCTGATTTGATTATCGAAAAGTTCCTCTTCAGAAGCTTCGAACAGTATCAACTGCAACAACAACAACACGAAGCTAATTGTCAAAAGAAACTACTTGAAATGGAATCGAATGCTTCCAACCTATTTTCGAAGTCAAAACCCTCCCCCCCAACTTCAACGCCTTTTGACTTGACACCAAAATACCGATTTAAATTGACGTCAGACGAATTAAAGTTGGCTCGTTCGCATGCTCTTATTACCGGACTTGTTGAGATTGTATACTCCAGCACTAATCCTCACGATAACACCTTAACAGATGTTTCCACTAAGATCCATCGATGTGTTCAGGCAGAAATTCGTGACCGAATAAAGAAGGAATCATTGATTCAAGCGGCGGTTTCAGAGATTGCCAGTTTATATGATAAAGAAACGAAGTCGTATGAAACACTGTATGCGGAAATCAAAGAAGGAAATATTGAAGATGTACAGATACTGTTACAAAAATGGACAATTTGTATAGTGGATGGTAACTGAGATCATTTTTAACTCTTGAACTTGAACTTGTCTGAGTCTTTTAAAAAATAGCGCGAAAACTGGAAGTAAGTGGATTGGACACACTGGCAAAGGCGTTGTCGAAAAATACTGCTGTCAAAAACCTGGAAATAGAATGGTTGAGAGGTGAGTGACGCAAAAGTGTGGGAGTGTGGCTAATGTTTGACAGACGAGCCACTCGGGTTTCTGGATCAGCTCGCTTCTTCGCAAATAGAATCGCTGGGAATATGTATGTACCCTAATACTCACAAAGATGTCTTTTTATCTCAGTTGTTTCTTTTTTATTTCTTGAAATTCTTGTTGTATTTTAAAGATTGTAAGTGGATTGATTTCTAAAAATCACTGGGATGATGATTTCTAATCTTGGGTCGTTTCTTTTTTATTTCTTGAAATTCTTGTTGTATTTAACAGATTGTAAGTGGATTGATTTCTAAAAATCACTGGGATGATGATTTCTAATCTTTAGTTGTTTCTTTT